>BQNB010010414.1:69895-84019 GCA_026074375.1 Tanacetum coccineum | reverse complement strand
CGCCTTCAAACTCATTATTCTCGGGTGGAACGTGAAACATATAATGTTACAAAACATTGATCCATGGTTAAAATTCAAAATAGCACATACACCTAAGATATAAATTGTCGGGAGTGAAAAGTTTACAAATTGCAAATATGAGTAGTGTTAGCATCTTAGCTCATAATTAACAGTGATTTCATTTTAAGCTTGGTTTGGAATAAGTGAAAAGTCGAGAACGACGAATTTATCCTTTTCGGGGCATTCTCGGATCGAAATGCATCTTGTTCTATGATCCCTTAAAGTTATTAAATAACGAAAGTCAAAACATTCTAGTTAGTTGAGTAATATGAAAAATGAAAAATACAAAAAAGATGTGTAGGAATAGGTGTATATATAAAAAATGGTAAAGACGGGAATTTTTCAAAACTCATGAGTCTTTAACTTCCTCGATGAACACTTAGCTACTTTTCGAGGTTATTAGTCGAGGGTGATTGAGATTCTTAGTTTTCTAAATGCTTACTTCATAGCATTGCGTGAGGACACGGCAATACCTTAGTATGGGGGATTTTGGTATGTGTTTAATTACACACACCTTTTACCTTTAAAAACAAGTTAAAATAACCAAAAACGGACTTAAAATGCCAAATATATGCTTGTTTTGCTAATTGTGTTGTGCAGGAACGGATATCTAAGAAAAGAACGAAAAACGAAGCCAAAACGACAAAACCGGACACGGAATGGAAAAGCGTGGAAAAGACAAAGTCAAGACAAAGCCCAAGTCTGAAAAAGTCAACCAAAGTCAACCCCGACAAATCCAAAGTCAAAAAGTGAAGAAAAATAAGTTTAGGGGCCAAAATTGCCAAATCCCTAACTTATTAAAGAAAGAATATGAAGAAAATGCTTGTGAGGGGCTTAAACTGCCATTTCACCAAAGTATTAACCACAAGGGCCAATTCTGCCAAACAGCCAAAGCTATAACTCACAAGGACCTTGGGTGCAATTCAAATATAACGTTGGGGGACTATTTCTGTCAAAGTCCCCAAACATTCATTAACCAGGGACTGAAATTGCGAAAAGAGATATAACCTTGAGGGACTATATGTGACAAATCACCAAACTTCACCCCTGGTTTTGAGTTACTGTATATCTTCCTCATCAATTTCCCGCCAAACTCAATACCCCACCTCCTGTCACCTATCAAGCCTCGTTGACCATCCCACAACACTCCAAACCCTTCACTCTCACAAACCCCACCCCCACATGGATGTGCCATGCTGGCAATCCAAAATCCCTCAGCTCGGATCAATGGTTGATATAATTTGAGTGGGCACTACTCAAAATCAAGGGCTAGGATTGCTTTGGAGTCCACTCTCACAACAAGCACACAACTCAAATGTGTCTACAAAGAAGCACACCCAGGAAGAAGACAAGAGAAGACCAAGACCCAAACCCTAGCTTATTTGCTATAAAAGCTTTTGTAAGCCCTTGAGGCAAAAAGGAGTTTTTAAGTTAAGTTTTTCATAGTTTTTTTTAGTAGTCCAACTTCCATGTACTTGTATTTTTAAAGATTAATGAAAATTCAGTTTGTTTTTAATATTATGTTCTAAGTTACTTGCACTTCTTTAATATCATATAAGTTCTTAATATAAGCTCTTTATAATCTGTTTTAAAACTTTAATACAAGAGTTTAAGAAAAATTAAAAAAGGAAGAAAAGTTACTGTTTGATCAAGCAAAAGGATGAATGAGCAAACAAGGATGGCTCATTGGGTTGCTTAGTTTAGCTTATTTATAAGCTAAGGGTAGGATTAAAGCTTATTTAGGTGCACACAATCCTGTTTTGAGCAAGGATTAAAGGTATGCTTTCTTTTTAAATTTTAGCTTATTGTTACTGTAGCATTGCTTATTGTGGCTTATTTTCAGCTTATCTATGTCTTTTTGTGCTTATTTGTGTTTATTTAAGCTTAAAAATGTCCTTTAGTTGCTCTTGTATCATTAACCTGTCCATTGCTTAAAACTGTCTAAGTTAGCTTATTAATGTTGTTAGCTTATTAGCTTTTTCAAAGTGCTTATTTATGTTTGCTTTTCACTTTTTATTATATAATATTGCATGTTTAGTGGTTATCTTTAAAACTTAGAGCTTAATTCAGTTTTTGTAAAAGTTAAAATCCGTTTTTAAAACTTAAAGGGGTGTTTGGGATAAGCCCAACATGGGTCAAAAATGCATTGTTATGGGTTGGTGTCATATTGGTTAACTTTGGCTTAAAGTATTAAGCCTTTTGAGTCTGTTTTTCCAAAGCTTTTAAGTTCAAAAAGTGTTTCTCAAGTTTTAAAGGGTCATAAGAGCTTATTTGATTAAGTTGTTAAAACCAGCTTAGGAGCATTGTTTTCTTTATCTTTTTAGAGTAAAAATCAACTAGGTTAAGTATCCTTGGTTTTCTTTAAATCTTTGACCAATTCTGTCAACATTTTTCTTAAAGTTTTTTTTACATATGAAACTAGTCAAGGTTTTCAAAAAGTTAAAATCACCTATTTCTTTTGCAAAAATCAGCAGCTTTAAAGTGTTTTTATGAGCTTAAAATTTGAGCATAAGCTCACCTTAAGCCATACTCAATCTGTCTCAACTTTATTTTTAATTTTGAGCTTATTTGACAGCTTATTTTAAGCTGTTAAAATAAGCCCTTTCTCTTTTAATTTAGTTAGCCCATTTTCCCCTGGTGCTAGACCACCAATTTCAAGCCCCCCTTTTTAGCTCATTTAGCCTTAAGCCCTTAGTTCTTTTGGCTTTTCTAAAAAGCCAATAAGCTCTTTGATAAGCCCCCTTATTTTCAGACCTTAAGTCATCCTCTAGGTAGCTTATTTTTAAGCTCAAAGTAGGCTTTTGAACTTTTTCTAGCATAGTGTAGGATATAGCTTATTTTTCTTTCCAGCTTATTTTGTGCTTTTTAATGGCTGTTTTTGTGTCCTTAGTTGCTTAATTAGGTGTGTTATTTGCTCTGTTTGCTTATTGATCACTCTCATTGCTTATTTGTTCCCAAGAGCCAAAAGAAAAAGCCACATTTTCAACCTAGCAGTACTAACTCCAAAGTTAGTACTGCTGAGTGCTTAAGCCAACTTCTGGCTTATTGGGCTTCTTTCATTTGCTTAATTTTGTTCCCAGAAGTTCTTATTGTTTGAGTGTTAAGCTGTGTGTGCTCATTTTCCAACTTTGCTTGCTTATTTTGTTTTAACAGTAAAAAAGATTTAGCCATTTAAGCCTTAAGCTTATTTAGTCTTTCTGTCTAGTTTAAGCCCTTTTCAGCTTATTTAGTTGTAGATTTTAACTCATTAGTGCTTATTTAGGATAGGTTAGATAATTCATTCAGCTTATTTGTTCAAAAGTTAGCTTAGTTGTCTAAAAAGCCATAAAGAAAAAGGCCATTTTTTTGCCTTTAAGCTTATAAGCTTCTGTCAAACATTAAGCCCTTTTTTTAGCTTATTTTTAGCTTTTCTCAAAAAGTTGCGATGTCAGATGAGAGATCTGTGATGAATCGTGTGTCGAGAAGATGTGTTATGCCGCTAGAAAATCGCTGTCATGTGATTCTCTCTAAGTCTGAGTTTTGTGGAAGTGAGAAAGTAGCCTGATAAATAGACATGTTGTTAGCAGTCGTGAGTTGACTTGTGATGTACTTGTGATTGGAAGCTGTTATGGTGTTGTAGAGGACATTGACATTATGTGTAACAGTATTAGTGTTCTAGTAATTTTTTTTATGAATTTTTTAAAAAAAATAGTTCTTTATGTATTTGTTTTTATAATTTAAAGTTTCGTTTTATTTAGGTTTGTTAAGAGTATTAATTCATCATAACAAAATATAAATAATATTAGTCATAAACAATAAGTTTTTGTTCTGTTTTAGAAAATTTTCTTTTATAGTCGTGTATACTTAGACGTATGGAAAAAATTAGTAAAAACTTTTTCGTTATGGGTTAAATTTTTCAATATTTTGATTTTTAAAGAACGGGGCTCTCGAGGTATAACAGGTTCTGTACTTGTCTAGTTTTTTGGGTACAAACGCTACGTTTCAGTCTAGATCTTTTTCTCTTTCTGTTATTAGTCTCTAGAGTAGTTTTAGAATGTAAAGAAAATCTCTCTTTGTATGGGTTGTTTGATTTTTATGTTGTTTAGGTTTTGGACCCCTTGTTTTCGGGAGTTGTCGTTCTCTCGTTTTTCAAGCTTTAATTTCATTATTTTTTAGGTTGTTTTTACGCTTAGAATAGTTTCTTTGTTTGTTATTTGTGGATTCTTGAGCTTTCCACGCACTCGCTCAAATCGATCTTCTATCATTCAATACTCCATTATTCTTCCGACTGTATTCGATTCTTCCAGTTCCAGCCATCGTTGGGGTATAAACGACATACCCTAGGGGAAAACAATTATATCACTACTTCCCGATTTTATTGATTATTGAGAGTTTCTTTTTAGATTTGTTATTTACGTTACTATAATATATTTTATATTTTATTCTATAATTTTTTTATTATATTGTATATAATATAGTATTTTATATATTTATATTTATATATTAGAAGGTTTCGTGGTTAAATAAAGTATATTCATTTGACCTTAAAACCCAAAAGTCTTGTGACAATTTTCTCAACTCATCGAGTGGACGAATATAGTTGCAATATGACAGAGAATTTATGCAAAATCGAATCCCGGGACATAGCATTCTCCTCCGCTAAATAATGTAACACGGCCTAGCCATTCCGCTTGTCGATCATCATATGTCACTTACGCACCTAAAGGGCCTACCAGCTGGAGCACTAGATTAGGGTAGGACAACACATATACCAGGGTAGGCGAACCTCAGGCCGCTCCATAAGAGACACATAAATATCTTGGTTAGGCCATTCCCCTGCCGATTACCAAACAAGATTCAATTACAAACAATAATTATTTCACATTAGCAGTCTAAGCGACATCAGATAGTCTGTGTCCTAAAAGATAACTATAAATTTTCGATATTTTGTAATTCTCAAGAAGATTAGACACTTTCAATGAAACACATTTGAGTATCATTTTCTATTCCCAACGGAAAAATGAGCGCAGTGAAATATGTGTGGTGTCTACTCGGACGAACTCACCTCAAGCACAGTATTTTAAGCAAAACCAAAATCTCAATCACACAAGCGCAAGATGAAACGACGTGGTCGTGCAACGACTTGTCTAAGTTATTGTCTCATTCTATATCAATGATGGTTACGAGCGCGCGTTGTGCTATATATCCTATACCAGTTTAGGGGTTGTGTATATGGATTTGACGACTTATCCGCCCAACATTGCATGATTGTCCGCGCATTATTCCAACAATTCGCTCAATGATACCATACTTATATATTTAAAGAAAATAGATATAGAAGTAATATTAAGTAACATATTTTATAATAAATAATTTTATTATATAAGATTGCGAGTATTTTAGGTCCCATTTAGGTATCTCGTATGGTTTCCCGCTAAAATAATAATATATATGGATTTGAATAGAAGAATATGAAGACGTGTTCAACGCTTCAGTAAAAAGGAAATATTAGAAGAAAGTTTTGAGGAAAAAAATTTATTTTTTGTATCTTTTATGTGAATTTATTAAATAATATAATAGATAATAGATATTCTTATTTTTTTTAATACGAGAATAAGTCATGTTCCTTAAGTAAATATATTTGCTACCCGCAAGTATGTAGAAGAAATTTTTACAACATTTGCGACATTTGACCCGTACGTTTATTATAACCAGTTTTCTGAAGGTTTTCTAAACACTTTATTTCTAACGTCTAATTTTTCAGTTCTCATTTCTGTCACTTTTCGGACAATTCATTTCCCTAATCTCATTCTTTTACTATTGTACTCTTAATACGTTTTTCCCCAAAATTTATGTTCTCTAAATATCAGCTTCGTAATTACCATTTCTACTTTGTCAAATGTCTGTCATAAACTCTTAAAATGACTAAATAAATTTCTTATTGGGCTTTAAGAGCCCAAACAATGGTCCTTTAAAGGTATTTATACTTCCATATTAATTACGATCGCCATTTTGCCCGTAAAATAGCTCAAGATCCGATTATATCTGTGTGTGCAGCTATATACTAATAAGTAAAATAGATCGGCCGGGACGCACATAATGTCCCTGTCGCCCATTTTAAGCGTTAAGGCGATTAAATGAGGTTTTGGGTGTCTCATGTGTTACCAGGATAGCGCTTTCACTTATATATCTATACGTAGTTTTAGGCAGTTTGCTAATAGACTTATAGCTTTAGTATGCTATCGTATCGCATATTGTTTCCACCATAAGCTACTTAAATTTTAGTTTTCCATCAAAAGACATTACGCCCATCCTCGGAAAGATTTTAAGTCATAAAAGTCTACTTGTCTCTTGTTGATTTTTAATATGGTGAACCTGGTGAGCTTATCAATGGCTCAAAATTAAGTGCACGAAAATGCCGCACATATTATTTAAGTTCGTATGACAAGCTATTATCCAAAATTAATAGCTTGATTTTTTAGTCCAACATAGGTTATTCAACCATCATCGACGCACAACATCAAAACTACAAAAACCCTCTTGTTTATTTTCTTTGTGGTTCGACGCATCCCATGATTACGGCACCTTCTTTTTCATCCTTTTGTTTTAAAATTCGATTTTTACGCACGGCTACATCTTCGTATAACATCTAACATCTTGATGCATCTATTTATTAGAAGAACCTAATAAAGGTCGATAAACTAATAATTAATTTATAACAAACACGATTTACAATGACAAAATGTCTTCAGTAAACGTATAGAATTTTCGATATGCGAACCAGATAATCGAATGTTGTTTAATTGTAATACCCAAAATAACTCGTATCAAACCCGTTTACGTTTTCTCGTTACGTGTAGAAAGTTGGAAAAATTTATGGTGTTGTATTTGGTTCTTGCGGTTGGCGGACGGTAGCACATATCCAAAAAAACATCATACGACTAGTGATTGTGTTTTAGTTTTTAAAATAAAATGGAAATAATGGATTTCTGTTGGTTGCAAAAAATGGAATATAATGATGTACACAATGCTTAGACTAGAGGAGTAATTTCATGCCTCTTGTTCCCTTAGGCTTACACGCCTAAAGATAATTTTAGAATACATAGGAGCGGGGTTTTCTGGTCTTTCTTTTCGTGCTCGGATCACTTAAATACTCGTAAATTTGATTGGTTATTTTTTTTTCAATAAGTTTAATTTGTAGCATTTTTATTGCACCTTTAAAATATCTTTGTTCAGTAACTAGATGTTATTTACCGACATGTGTGTGATCACTGTTATAATGCTTCTATAAACTCATTTCTGTGGTAATATTAGAACGGTAGCATGTCGGACTCGTTGTTTTTCGGCAAGTTAATTCATAAAATTCATGTGTCAAAACTCTAACCCGGAATTACCAGAATAAAATTAATAATATAACCTCTCTTGAAAAAGATATATTATGTTCACAATAATGTTATACGCATAATATTGTCGAGTAATTCTCAAGAACCATTAATCTACCACCGGTCAATACACGGTATACATTATCTGAAATAATTTTGATGAAAGTTCGTAAATAGTCACAAGGACTAAAAAATGAAATGTATGCGATGAACGCATCGTAGGTCTGTGCAAAAAGGGTTACAGTTTTTTATAGGAGACATTCGCCGATTACACGGACTATTTTTCTTAACATAGTGGAGGAATTATAAAGTGGTCAATAGTGTTTTGGGTTTTTTCCTCTTCTACGCTTGTGCGATTTACATCTTTCTGTTTCTTCTCTCGTAACTCTCCTTTTTCTCAGACGCGTTCCAATAGTACTGTCCTCGTGATCTATGTGTATTCGACGTTGTTACATGGTGGCCTTCACTCATGTTCTCATCCTTTCCATGTCTAAGACTTTCATCGTTTCTCTTTATTGTTTATGAATGATGAATCTTTAGAATTGAAACAAAGATGAATCACCTTTTTTGGTGAGCAGAATGATAGTGGTTTCATATTTTTGATTTCTGCTCAAGGATCTAACTAAGACAGATATTTTGGATATTGGAATTACGTGAGTAGCGGTGATGGGCTCTGGTAGTTCCTCTTGACTTGAAGCGCTTTGTCTGTTGTGGGGTCTGTTTAGTAGACATAGAATTTATTTGAGGCTGTGGGGTTTCATTTGCTAGTTTGCGCTTACGAATAGGTAGTGTCATCAGCTTTTAAGAATGAGGCTTTCTGAGATAAATTGAGTATTTTTACTTAAATGATCATGTCGTCTTGTTGTGTGTTGTCTAAAGTTTAAAGTTCCTTTAGGAGCTGGATAGTCTTTTCTGCTTTGAGTGAGAGTCTCGCTAAAAGTTCAGAGATTAGTGCCTTCTCACGCTTCGTTTGGTATTCTCAGATGAGTAGGTACATGTAGGTATTGAGCGTTCCTGTGGGAGTTGGTTATGTCTAGGCGAGGTTTGAATTTTGTGCATATGTTAAACAATTTTTGTGCATTTCATCTTTCCAAGTATTATTTTAGGCTCTACGATTATGTTTAAAGTTTTCTTGGTCCTTGGTTATAGCGCGAACTGTTTACTTCTTGTCCTGTTGTTTACGACGGATTTATTGCAATTGAGTCACAGAATAGGGCTTGTTCGCGGTATTTTTTCTCATCTGATAAAAGTTAATTGAGGTGTAAGATGTGGGTAGCCATTGAGACATGTAAGTTACGCTTATTAAGAAGTGATTTTGTTCATTGTGTTAGGTTGTCATTCAGGAGTAAGATGAGCTTTCGCCTATCAAGCTGTCTATAGGACTTGATATCGTGCTTTTGATGAATAATGGCGCTGTACCTCGTAGGATTGGTACTTTGGACATTTGATCGGTAGTGAGATTTAGCCTTGATCCGGTTTAGACGCTCGAAATTCTCTTGGGTCGTTCCAACTTGCCGTTGTCATTTGAAGAGGGTGAGTTGTTCCTCCTTATGATGTGCCCGCATGAGGTCTTCAGCTCGGTTATGTCATGAAGCGTGTTATGCACTGGTTTCGCATTGGATTTCAGATGGTCAGTCTTTGTGGCAGGTGATTGTATAGCGAGGGATGGCTAAGCTTATGTGCATTGTGTCATTAAAAGATGTTGGACTTCCTGTATGAGCTCCAAAGATTTTGATGCCATGTGTTGATGATGGGAGAATTTTATGGATTAGTAGTATGTACTTGAAAGAGTCCATGATTTTTGGAGAGATTTACTCTCTTGATGTTTGTTTGGATAGTGCTAGATCAGGATATCTGAATTTGAACGCTTACTTTCTAACTACGAGCTTTGCTATACTAAACAATACACGGGGGTGACCGAGTCTTTTTCATAATCCTAACACTTCCCGGTGGAAAGAATTGAGTAAGGAAACGAGTAGTAAGATCCTCCCATGTTGAGATGGATCTCGCAAGAAGACGTTCAAGCCAATTGCTAGCTTGATCGCAAAGGGAAAATTGAAATAAACGCATGCGTGTTCTTTCCCTATTTGCACCGTTAAGGTCAAGTGAGTCCACAAGTTTTAAGAAATCCTTGAGGTGTTCGTTTGGATCCTCAGACCAAAGTCTGTGGAATGAGCATCTGTTTTGCACCAACCAGATGGTGTCGGATCGAAGATGTACCAAATTGTTCCCTTCGGGGAGTTCAATGGTGTTCATGTAGCCCTCGTGGCTAGGTTTGGAGTAATCTCCAAGAGTACGGATAAGATTCGCGTCTGCCATGGTGGTTGACGAGAATGATTTACAAAACAAATAGCACAAAGAAAAGATAGACTACGAGAAAGCTAATATAACAAAAATAAAATCTCACTTGAAAGGATTCAAGCGAGTAGAACTAAGCTAAACTAAGTTTGAAACCTAACTATTCCCCACGCAGCGACGCCAAAAACTTGATGTAAGGGTTACGAAGACTTCACATGAAGTTTTACAATCCCCCTAGGCAGTGTACCTAGTCGTTGTAGTGTAGTATAGGCAAGACTCGAGGGTTGTTATCGTTCTCTAGGGGAATAGGTTGGGAAGGCTCAAACACGGTCTAACAGAATTCTAAGGGGTTAAGAGAAGATTCTTTTTGTGTTTTTATATTTATAAGAAAGCGGGTAAATATCATGGTTTGATTAACTAATAAATAAACTAATTATAATCTATGCTACTGGTGATAACTTTATGATAAAAAGATGTTATTTATACATTATGAAAACTCCTCCTCAGATTGCTATCTCCTAGACCCTGTTTCCTTGTCACTACTTGATGATGATTTGTGTGAAGTATTTCCTTGGTCATGACAGATTACACGAAACCGCCGTCAATTTAATATTTTGTTAGGCAACCCACAAAGTAAGTAAGTATGTAAGACTGATTACAAGGCCCCTAAGAGTATATTAAATGCATGTGAAATATCTTAAGAGATATCAACTATATTAGGGGTAAGGTAGTATGAAGACTGTTGCCGATGGTATCCTTTCTACACCACTCGCATTTCCCTAGACGTCTATGCTAATTTAATATCTTATGGCTAGTTTTCTAGAGCTTAACACGCACATCCATCAACAAGAAGTAACATCAAAAGGATCTACAACCTAAGTTTCATGCAATCATAAGTAAATACAAAGGAGGGTTTAGCCTAGAATATTGAATATAAAGCAAGAACATAAATCAATCACACAACACATAGACATATTGAATGATTAATGATAAATAATCTTACTTGATTAAAACGTGGATTAAAGGTAGTTACAATAGGTTTTTGAGGCCCAAAAAACGACCTTAAAAGCTGTTAGAACGACTAGGGTTCATCTCCATAAATTATACAAAGTTACACACCTTAAAACCCTAATTTTGGTTTAATGTATATAGGAAAATCGCTGCGACGGCGTCGCTTTGAAGTCCTAACGCCGTTGCTACGTAGATGATTATAGATCCTCTTTAAGTCGGCCACGTCCTGACGCCGTCGCTAGATTTATGACGTCGTCACCAGATAGATCACGACGGCGTCGCTTTATGCCTGCGACGTCGTCTCCACGCACTGTATGCATAAATCTTCAAGAGATTTTGTGTAGGTTCGTAATCTTGTCCGTTTCTTCTCCAAATGAGCCCAAGTCACGTGTATTTCCTCCAAAAGCCATCCAAGTGCTAAAAACCTAAGAACAAACGATTAAGCACATAATCTGGGCATATTTGCATGATTTAGTGGGTTAAATGATCCTGAAATAGTGTATAAAATAACACCTCATCACTCCTAAAAACACCAAAAACCAAAAACGGGAAGTTTGTGTAAGATTATTTTTTAATGTCTGAGATAAAAATCACATAGAAAAAAGAAAAAAAAAGAAACCTAGAATCAGAATCTTCAAACTTTAAACATCTTACCCGACCACATGCCAAACACCCAAATAGTCACGTAATCACATTTAGTGGCCTTTGTTGAGGCATGTTCGGCTGATACCTCATATGACGCATAGGTATCAATCATTGGTTTCCATATCCATAAACAAATCGGCGCCTTGACAGTATCCCGTGACAATACAAACATAGCAGACTTACGTTACGGAAAACCAATATTCATTATGATCCAACAACACTACAAAGTACAAAAGTAACCCAAAAAAGATTATCCTAAACTTGTTAACCCAAGCCAGATGCTAAATCCGGGCAATTAAATAGTTTAATGTGTTGTATTAAAAATCAAGTCAACCCATAAAGTCATATTCATTCACCAAACTTTATTGAAAATTGTAAATTCAAATACTTCAATTCATTTATGAGGTTTAGTTCAACAACGACCATAATTCTAATGGCTTCCAACATGCCATTTTATTCATTCTACCAATTGTTTAACTTATCTTGTGGTCTCAAGTATATATGGTGGGTGGCTACCCATGCAATACTTTTGAGGATGTTTCAAAACATACATAATATGTTTCTTCAAGCTATAATAAAATACTAACAACATTAACTGAATTTATTATATTTTTGGATTGGGCATTATCAAAACTTATCTAAGAATTAATTTTTTGGACCAAGTTTTATTTAGTTCATGCCTATATAGTTAAACATTACGTCTTATCATAAAACAGACATAACATTATCATTGACCATAAATGAGAAAGAGATTGAAGGAAATAAAATATATAATGAATATCATAAGGTAACATAACATATTCCACTCGCTAGACTATTTGCAAGAAAAGGGTGAGACTTTCAGTCCACGCCTTCTTACTTGATGCGCATATATGGGATTATCGTTATGAGAGATATACAAAAACATATTATCCACATGTAGCATTCCAGGCTACATCGGTTCGAAAAGCTTTACTGTATTGATTGATCAAATCAGGTAAAACCAAACACACTGGCAACAAAAATGTCCGGTTTTGTTAACCACAAACTCACACAAAAACCTCAATTTTTGGTTTAAGATTCTATGTCGTACTAAAAGGATACACTAAGAGTATCATTATATTATTAGTAATAAACTATGATGGCTTTAGTTTTGAGATACCATACTTCAGTTGAACTCATAGCATCACATAAGTTTCAGAATTTGAATATGCAAATTTTAATTTAAGGAGCAAGACAAAAACAAAGGCGCGTATACTACATATTCTCACAGTGTGCACATCTTCCATTTCTTTTGGAATATAATTGACCTTATTCCAACACTCTAGTCTTTTTATCACATCATCACATTTGATATAAAGTTTCACTTTTTAGAGTTTTAAGTTCTAATACGAAATTGAAGGTATGTGAATCCCTCTTAGCACGGGTTAGCATCTTTGTAGCATTATTTGTAGTCGTCCAATAAATGACTTCTAAACTTGTAATGTACGACTAAAATATGTTAAAAAAGAAAAGAGGAGAGATGAGCTCGTTTACCTGTACGGGTAATGTTACTTAGGAGTCTGGAAGGCCTGATGGGTTCTGCACTTGTCTCCTACACTTTTGTTTTGACAAAATTCCGCTTATTAAATCAAGTGTACAACGGTTATTAAATTTTTTGAGAAAATAACAGCTTTACCTCATTCAGTTTTTATGAGCTTTAAGGGTAGTAGTTTCAGCAAGAGCCGTACGAAAGACACGAAATATCTTCCATGTTTCTTGTGACTAAATAAAAAACAAAAAAACTTATTACCATCTTATTTCAAAATAGCTTATTTCAGACTACTTAAACAAATAATCAGCTTTAATAAACAATCCAAGACACCCCTCGGCTTGTATTTCAGAAGCCTATTCCTTTTCTAAACTTATATATACTTCAAATAAAACCCCAAAATAACTTACCTCAAAATTATATAAAGGATTTGCAATCTGGAAATACTCTTTTCATAATCTTCATTATTTTCACCATTAATGACACTAATCATCTGTATTACCAATACTAACATCTTTACCCAAAACCCATATCAAAAATCATCCTCCACAATTATGTACGTAACATATACATTACAGTATCAAGTTAGATGATCATAGTGTTTTTCTTGCATAGTAAGAATGTACTTTATTCATTTGTCGTTTTAAGTCATTCTACTATTTTTTGTACATCTCAAGTATTATTAGATGGTTTTGCGCGCTATTTGGGTCATATTGCATCAAGTGATCATAGTAATTCCATGCAGATACAAATACTCTAATATTTGATACACAAAGTTATCAATTTTATTGTTTTATATAAATATATACGACATAGAGGCTAGAGCCATCTTTTAGCGACTCAAATGTGCAAAAAAAAAACCAATGACCCAGTAGTAAGGGCTTAGACTCTTTGGATGAAAGTGCCTTGAGGTCTTGGGTTCGAACCCTGGAAAGAAAATTAATCCCCCATTAGCCACGGAGGTTCACCTGTGCTGAATCCGAGCTATCCAAAAGGGTAGTCTCCCTGTGATTCGGCTCGCAATGTCGAGTCGAAAAACTAGGTATAGAAAAATATGAAAAAATAAACAAACAGAGAAAGAAATGAAATGAACCAACCATCTTAAAGACTTAAACTGGATTCTGTCAACTGCTAGATAAAAATGTCGCTGTAGACTGCAACAATATAATTCAATTATTAGTAAAAGAAAACCTTAATTACTTAACTAATTACAATTAACAAAGGAAAAATAAAAATAGA
>BQNB010010414.1:0-69292 GCA_026074375.1 Tanacetum coccineum | reverse complement strand
TTCTCACGTGTTTTTAGTAGATGCCGATTAGGGTTTCGCCACTACAAAAAGAACCCACGGCTTAGGGAAATAAAGAGATCCAGAAAACATAATTCTCCTTGTTCGTTAATAGAAATCCATAGAAGGATCTTTTAGTTTTTATCAGTCTTGTTCTTCTTATTAGTTGTGTCTATATTCCGCGTAGACATTAGCTTTTCTAAGCAAGAGTCTCTCTTGTGTTTAGCTTGTGATTACATAGGCTATTCACCATCCTTAACAGGCAGTAAAGATCTATCTAGAGTGGGATCCAACAGGGTTTCATATATCTTGGTTTTGTATTTAGAAGTTTCGTAACACAGCTTTCCTAATTGAAGGTTTTAGTATTCAGTTTTGGAAGTTGAAGGTTTCGTATATCTATTTCAGAGGTTTCGTAACACAGTGTTTGAGATTTCATATCTCAGTTTCAAAGGTTTTGTATCTTCTCACTTTCGGAAATTGAGGTTTCGTATAAAGGCAATTTGTTACTTAGTCTTTGTGTACTATTCAAGGTTTTGTATCTTTTAGGTTTTGTATCTTCAAGTGTTGTTATACAAGATTAGTTGTTATTGCTCTTTGATTTCACCATTGCAAGACTTTATCTCTAAAAAGATCCAAGTTTGCATTGTATTCATTGTTTGAATCAAATCATGTCTACATCAAATCAACAAACTCTTGTTGAATTGGGAGCTTCTAAAAGACCTCCAATGTTAGAGAAATGAAGTTATATACCATGGTCAAGTCGTTTCATGAGGTTTCTGGATAACAAACAAGAAGAAGGAGAGCGGATGTGACATTCAATTGAAGTTGGACCGTATGAGCGGAAAATGATTCATAATCTAGACAAACCAAATGATACAACGGCTAAGATCATCGAACCAATCAGCAAGATGACTGAATCCAATAAGGAATAATACTATTCATAT
Source organism: Tanacetum coccineum (assembly GCA_026074375.1). NCBI lineage: Eukaryota > Viridiplantae > Streptophyta > Magnoliopsida > Asterales > Asteraceae > Tanacetum > Tanacetum coccineum. The sequence goes on along the minus strand of BQNB010010414.1, from coordinate 68,351 downwards.
ATAAAAGTGATGAATTATCTTTTTCAAGGAATACCCAATAATATCTACAATTCTGTTGATGCTTGCACAACTGCTAAAAAATGTGAGAACGGATTAGAAGGTTGATGTATGGTTCTGAAAAAACTGAACAATAAAGATACTCGAGGCTTGTTGATGAATTTGACAAAAATTTTGCAGTCAAGGAGAATTTTATCTTCTGTGTATGAAAGGATTTCAACACTTGTGAATGTTATGGAATGGGACAACATTCATCCTCTACAAATCTCAATCAACACAAAGTTTCTCAATTCATTGCAACCTGAGTGGAGGAAATATGTTACAATGACTCGTCAGAATGCTAACGTCAAGAGCACTGACTTTGATAATTTGCTTGATAGCATGAGTCAATATGAACCACATGTCATTGCATCCAGAGCAAAGAAAGCTGCAAGAAATCATGATCCATTAGATTTAGTAGCTCATTCAAATGTTCATTCTTCACATTCTTATGCAAGTCCTTCATATTCTTATTTACCACAACCATACTATGTCACTCATCCTTCATCAGTTATTGATTATGAAGAAGATTATCAAGGGTAGATACAAGGAGATGCTCAATAAGATAAGCTTACAACTGCAATGGTGTTATTAGCAAGTGTATTACTCAATGTTCTTCTACCTCAACCAATAATCGTCTTCTTACTTCATCAAATACAAGGAACCAAGCAGTGATACAGGATGGAAGGGTTGACATACAAAGCAAGAATGTTGGCTATGCTAGGAATGGTAACAGGAACACAGGGAGATCAAACAACAATCAAATTGCTACTGCAAGAAATGAGATAGTTCAGCAGATCGAAGCAAATGATCAGATTATTTAGCGAGTTCCATAAACTAAGTGAAATCCAGGAAAGTCAAATGTTTAATCCTACAACTACAATGCAAAAGGCCACTATGCCTGTGATTGTCCACAACCTAAAGTTCATTATGCAAAGTACTATAGGGAACAGATGCTTTTGGCAATGAAAGATGAAGTTGGAGGCAACCTTAATGAAGCAGAGAATGATTTCATGCTCGACAATCATTATGGAGATGATTCATTAGAAGAGCTTAACGCATAAGGAATCATGATGGCACACATTCAACCAGCAGACAACAACGATGATTCTGAGCCAAAACATGATGCTAAGACTATCAATGATGTAAATGCTTCGCAAATTCATCTCAAAAGTCGAATGCATTCTAACAGTGTTCATGAACACATGAATCATGTGAAACTCAAAACTATTATTAACACATCTGATGATGATCAAATTGATTCTAGTATCATATTTGATGATCCGTATGTGGATAATAATAGTGGAACAGATAAACATGATTTAAATGCTAAGGATCAATATGTTGCTCTTGAATCTTTGATTTACAATGTTAAAAAAGAAGCTGAAAATGAACATAGCTTGAATAATGAACTGAAGAAACAAAAAGCATTGCTACAAAAGGAACTTGAGACGTGCAAGGAACGGGTTAGAACATTAGAAAAACAACCAGTTAAAATTTTAAATTACAAAGAAGCATATAAAGAGTTGGAACGAGAAATACGTGTTGACAAAGACAAAATCAATAATCTCATCAAAGAAAAAGATAAGATCCAAGATGAAATTTTTCTACTCGAAAATGAAACTGTCAGAATATGACATGAAACTGAGTTATCCAAAAAGGATTTTAAAGAACACGAAAAAAGTTATCTTGATGAGCTTGTGGATCTTGGAGAAAAACTCAGTTCTCATGATCGAATTGTTTACAAAATGGGACAATTAATTCAAACAATTCATATGCTTGGTAAAAAACCAAACAAGGTTTATGACCCTTTTTTAAAAGCTGAGTTGGGTTATCAAAATTTGGAACGTCTCAAGAAAGCCATTAAAGCACAACCTAACATGTATGATGTTGATTGTCTTCAAAGCACTAAATTAATAATTGTTTTACCTGATTATGAGGAAACGCTTGAGGACGTGAAACAGAGTCGATTAAAAATAAAAGATAAAATGATTCAACTGGACTACGAAAAATTAAATGCACTTTATGAAACATTTGTTCCTCAAACAGAAATTCCTATTGAACAAACATATCTTTCAACTCCTTCTACTTCTAATGTACATTTTGAGTCGAGCATAGAGATGTCGGATTTACCTGTGAAAAAGATGCCTAATGAATCTAAACTGCTAAAATTATTTATAAAATTAGACAGGTCTATTGGTGACTTGCAAACACAAATTGATCAAACTCTTCTAAAAGATAGAAGCAAAGCACTTATGTTTGATGATCAAGATGAGTAAAGACAATTTTAAAAAACTAGGGTAATTTTGATGTCTATCTCCTTAAGTAGGTGCTTGAACGAAATCAAACAAGAAATTAAAGAAGAGGTACAGGAGATGTTAAATATTTTTGAGTCAATGGAAAAGAAAGTTGATCAACAATCACAAAAAGATAAAAAATTTCAAATGAAATTGATCGACTTTTGGAATCATGCTTGACAGGAGAAATTAAAGATTGTGTGCTGTTATCTGTTGAGGAACAGAAAAATGTGATGTTAATGCTTGAAAAAGATAAAGCTTCAAATGATTCCAAAGATATCCAAGCCACAATGGAACAAAGAATTAAGATTCTTCAATACATTAATCTTGATCTTCAAATGCAACATCAAAAATAGAAAATGGCTTGTGATGTTTCTTGGGAGTCAAGGATGAAAAAGTTAAGTGATGAAAACGTGTTGCTAAAAACTCAAGTTGAATTTGTTGTTCAAGAAAGAGAAAATATAAAACTTGAATTTCAAAAGCAATTTAATTCAATTAATGCAACACAAGTTCAACATCAATAAGAAGTCAACGAGTTAATTGAGCATGTTAATGAAAAGACATATGCTTATGCTGATGTGCATGCTAAGAATCAAGATCTTTTGATAACTATTTCTGAACTCAAAGTGAAGCTTGCTGAACAAGCAACGAACGTGAATACTAAGTTTGACAAATCTATGGCTTTAGAGAAACTAGTTTGTATTACACCATTGAACAAAAACAAATATTTCAAAGCTACAACAGTTTCTAAGGTTCAGATAAAAACAAATAAGTCAAAACCAGTCACTTCATGTTCTACACCTGAAAACGAGCAAAGTCAGCTAAAGAATGCGAATGTAATCGCAAGGGGTATGTATAGAATCACAAAAACAAAAACAAAAACTCTAGTAGATAAAACTAACAAGTTTTCTTGTAATTCCACAGGAGTAGCATATTCTAATAGTGTTAGCAGATCAGAGTCTAAAGACAATAATTCAAAGAAGAGAGTCTTGCTGAACACTAAGTCTAAGCACACTTCTAAGGATGTCAAGAAATCATAAAGTAGTCTTACTTCAGTTGCTAATAAGAATGATACAATGACTTCGAATGTTTTTTATTCAAAAACAAATGTATTAAAAGCTAAGACTGTAAATGTTGTTCATGATGGTTCGAATCTTTCATGATAAATGTGTTGCTCGTTATACTTTGTCTCTAAATTATAGGGTAAAAAGAGCCTTATTCACATCCCCTATAACTGCAAAATCAAGTAAAGTAGAAGCTACCCCTGTAGTTGTGAAATCTAGGTTTAGTGTTGCTACACTCCCAAAAGCAACAAATAAAATCTCTAGTGCATCGCCAATAACTCCAGAATTTAGGCAAAGTCAGACACTTAGCGCTTACATGAAAAACAAGATTATAACTAGTAGGAAGTAGCAACAGTGGTTTGAACACCAATCAAGCTTTAATTTGACATCCAAGAGCTCAAGTTCTCAAATATCACCAAGTGATTCTAAGAGTAGTGCTTGTCGTAGAACTTACTCTAGAACACCGGTTACCAAAAAGTAATGGGTAGCCAAACTATCCACTCTTCCATCTGTTCTTTCTTCATGTGGTGCAGGTGATCTAAATTGTCCTTTGGATTGTTGATAGCGGATGTTCAAAACACATGAATGGGAATATGAAATTGCTAAGAAATTTTGTTGAGAAATTCATGGGCATAGTCCGATTTGGCAATGACAACTTCACTGCATTCACTAGATATGGAGATTATGTTCAAGGCAAAATTACTATATGTCATGTGTATTATGTTGAAGGCCTCAGACACAATCTTTTCTCGGTCGGACAATTTTGTGATGAAGATCTTGAAGTAGCCTTTCGTTCAAACACTTGTTTTGTATGGAATTTAGAGGGTGAAGATTTACTTACTGGTTTTCATGAATCCAATATCTACACCATTTCCATTTTCGAAATGGCGACTTCATCTCCAGTTTGTCTAATGTCCAAATCCACTTCAACAAAATCATGGTTATGGCACCGACGATTTTCTCATTTGAATTTTGCTACCTTTAATCAACTCTCTAAAAACAAACTAGTTATGGGCTTTTGAGATTTAAGTACTACAAAGATCACTTATGCCCTGCTTGTGAGCAAGGAAAGAGCAAAAAGGCTACATTTCCATCTAAGTTGATTCCAAGAACAAATTCCAAACTTGAATTACTTCATATGGATTTGTGTAGGCCAATGAGGGTTGAAACTATTAATGGAAAACGATATATTATGGTGATTGTCGATGACTATTCTCGATATACTTAGGTGTTTTTCCTTAAAACAAAAGATGAGACTCCAGATATCATTATGAAGTTCATTACTCAAATTTAACGGAATATGAAGGATCAAGTCCTCAAAATCCGATCTGATAATGAAACTGAGTTCAAAAATGCAACAATGAAGTCGTTTTATGAAAAGTTGGGAATATTGCATCAAACATTAATCGCTCGAATGCCTCAGCAGAATGGTGTTGTTGAACACAGAAATAAAACACTTATTGAGGCTGCAAGAATAATGCTTATCTTTTCAAAGCTGCCAGAATTCCTATGGGCCAAAGCAATTTCCATAACGTGTTTTACTCAGAATCGCTCTCTTGTACACACACGGTACAATAAAACATCTTATGAGCTGATTAAGGGTAGAAAACACAATGTTCAATATTTTCATGTGTTTGGTTCTTTATGTTACTCGACAAATGATCATGTGATCTTGGAAAGATGAAGCCTAAAGCAGAAATTGGTTTCTTTGTTGGTTACTCAGAGTCATCAAGGAGGTTTTGTGTTTATAGCAGTCAAACAAGGAAAATAATGGAAACCATCCATGTCAAATTTGATGAACTCACGGCTATGGCTTCTGAATGCAACAATTCAGGACCAGATGTAAATTGCTCGAATTTTCAAGATTCATCAGAAGAAATGAATGAAATACCATCACAACAAGACATGGATAATTTGTTTGGTCCTCATTATGAAGAATACTATGCGCCGAGAACTTCAGATGTGTTAGATAATTCCACTGCAAAAACTCTTGATAATGAAGATACGCCATTATCTTCTTCAATCATTGTTGAAGATAATGATGCTCCGCAAATAGTATCCGCATCAGATGAATCAATATCAAAAGAATCCGGAACTTCAGTCTTGGAAACTCATTCTGATGAACAAATTCAAGAAGACGTTGCAGAACTTAACGAGAATACTATCATGCATTCTTTTGAAATTCCTGAGTTCGAGGAAGCTGAGTCATCTTCAAACTTTCAGGACCCGTCAAACATGCACGAGTTTCACCAACAACATCGCTACACTGATAAATGGACTAAGATGCATCTAATTAAATAAGTGATTGGTGACCCTTCCATGCTAGTTCAAACAAGAAGTAGACTCTGAACCGATGCAGAGCTGTGTATGTATGCACTCACAATGAGAACTACCAAACCAAAAAACATCAAGGAAGCTATGGTTGATCGTAGCTGGATCGACTCGATGCAAGATGAACTTAATCAGTTCAAACGATTAGATGTGTGTGAACTTGTTGAATTACATGCTGGCAGAAATGTAATCAAGGTAAAATAGCTTTGGAAAAACAAGACGGAAGCTAAAAACACGGTTATTCAGAATAAATCATGTCTTGTTGCAAAGGGTTATAGTCAACAAGAAGGAAGTAACTTTGAGGATTCGTTCGCTCTAGTAGCACGACTAGAAGTTGTTCGAATGTTTGTTGCTTATGCGGCTCACAAGAACTTTACAATATACCAGATGGATGTAAAGACTTCCTTCCTCAATGGTCCATTGAAGGAAGAAGTTTTGTTAAGTCAGGTAGATGGATTTGTAGACCCAGACTTTCTTAACCACGTATATCGTCTTAAGAAAGCTCTGTATGGTCTCAAACAAGCTCTTTGAGCATGGTATGACAAGCTTTTTTTCTTCTTGATTGAACACCATTTCACAAAAGGTGTTGTTGATCCAACACTGTTCACATGAAGACACAAAGATGACATGTTATTAGTTCAAATATATGTCGATGACATTATTTTTGGTTCAACAAATCCTGTTTTCTCAAATAGATTTGCAAAACTAATGAAAAATAACTTTGAAATGTCAATGATGGGTGAAATGAAGTTCTTACTATGACTTCAAGTTCATCAATCCCCTCGTGGAATCTTCATCAACCAATCACAATACACTATAGAACTTCTTAAAAAACATGGGATGGAAAAATGTGATGCTATTACGACACCAATGGCTACAGCCAGAATCGACACAGATTTATAGGGAACCTTAGCTTATCAAACTAAATATCATAGTATGATTGGGGGTATCATGTATCTCACTACAAGTTGACCAGACATTGCCTTTGTAACATTCATCTGTGTAAGATATCAGGCACGCCCAACTAAGAAACACCTCAAAGAGGTCAAAAGGATCTTTTGTCACCTCAGATTATTCATTAACATGGGTTTGTGGTACTCGAAGGATTAGGTATTTGAGCTAATTGCATATTCAAATGCAGACCATGCACGGTGTCATGATGATTGCAAAAGCACATCTGGAGGAGTTTAGTTTTTGAAGACAAGCTAGTCAGTTAGTCGTCTAAAAGCAAGATTGTACAGCTATGTCAACTGTAAAAGCGAAGTATGTATCTTTATCAGCATGCTATTTACAAGGATTAGTATACACAAAGATTTTGGAAGATATCAAACGTGGTCCTTACTATAAGAAAGCCCAATACGCCGTATCCCACATCGCCCGTTACGGCGTATCGAACCGATTACCAGACTCTATATATAGACGATCCTAAACTTAGTTTTAGGTATGCAAGTGAATCCCTAAACCACCAAGTTGACCAAGAGACGAATAAAGGAGCCTAGAAGGTCAGAAAAAAGCCTCAAGATCATAGGAAAACTCTTGTAATCTTCACGCAACCGAATACGCGTTCGATTAAGGTTTCTTTATTTTAATCATTCATATATCAAACCGTGTATTTTTACAATGACTATCGGCTGATACCAGCCATGTTGATGAAGATCTAATGTTTGGTTTGTTTATCTTGATTGCTTAATTTATCGTTGATTGTTGTTTATGTTTATCAATTTATATTCGTTTACGTGCTTAAGTATGTGACCTATCATTCAACTGGGTCTAGTCCTACATATTTAATGCGCTACGACTTCGGTGTTGTTTGGGAGTAGGCTAAGAGTCCGGGATAGCTCTCCATATTGCAATTTATATATTTAGAATCATAGGATCACAAATATTGACCTATCTTTGTCCTTTGATTGTGAGCTTAGTTGGGCCATAAGGTGAGCTTGGTACCAACGAGTACGTTCTAATCAATTGGTAAGGACCCGTACAGTGGACTACTAGTATATAAAGACCCGTTAAGCAGTAAGTGGGTAAAGTCTCCATGAGTTAGGGTTTAGTAAGAGCACCATTATTAATATCCTAAGATAGATTATAATCAAAAAATGCTTGCTTTAAGTGGATGCATCTAATTGTGACAGGATTGGTGACAATTGCCTTTTAATACATATAAATATATAATAAATATATATAAATATATAATAAATAGGATAATATCAATAATAGTAGTAGTATAGTATTCTGGAAGTATCGGTTTCTCACTTCGTTATCCACAAAGTTTAAAACCGGACTCGGGTCGTTCTTCCCAACGACGCGTGAATTTGAAAATCGAGAATTGGTTTGTGGACAATGCTTGAATAATCAAAGATTTGATTTGAAATCTATTTCTAGTAATAAAAATGCAAAAACATGTAAAAGAAACCCTAAAACGAAAGCAATTTAAGTTAAATCCTAAAATGTTAACGGGAATCCTAAAAAAACGCGACTTAAAAAAAACTAAATTATCAAAATTAAATCCTAAATTGATTTTTTTGAATTTTATAAGTCCTAGTTAACTAAAAGATAAGAACTAAGAAAACTAGACTAAAAACAAAAGTGATTTGAGCGTAAAAACACGAAAAACGAGAACGGGATCGAAACCCGTTCTTTAAAAAACCAAATTGTAAAATTTTAACTCTACGAAAGCAAATTTAATTTTCCTAGGTCCTAAATGATAAAAGAAAATTTTCTAAAAAAGAATTATATTTTTTTGACTTTTATTTTATTTTTTATGAATTAAAAACAGTTTTAATAAAATAAATAAATTAAAAATACAAAACAATTTTGGAAAAATCTAAAAAAATCATGGAAAGTAGTTTGAAGTATGCAGAATTTAAGAAAAATGAAGTGGTGAAAACAGCTTATCAAATAAGCTGTTAAATAAGCTAACTAGGGCTGGTGGCTTAAAAAGGAAAAAGAGTATAAAGATTGAATTAGGCAAACATAAAATGAAAAAGACCCAAGGGCGACTTGTAGTAGAGTGCAGTGTGTGGGACGTTTGATATAAAGGGAGAGGTTACAGGTTTGACCCCTGTGCATCTCCTTTTTGTTTAAACATTTTTTTTCCTTTTTCAAACTTATAAAAAAAGCAAAAGTAACAACTTTTAATAAAAACACTTTTTACATATCTTAAAAATAAGCCACGATTAAGCTGGAAAAAGTTAACAGTTTGCCTTTTCAATACTAAGTCCTCAAAGCTAAGGCTGTTGGCTTGTATAGGACAAATAAGCTGGATAAAAGAAAAATAAGCTAACACATCTAAAACCCTACACCTAATAAGGAAGTATAAGTACAAATTAAGCAAAGAAAATAAGTAATAAAGCTGGAAAAAGCAAATAAGCTAAGGCTAACACTGGTAGACCAAACAGCCTTGGGGATAACCTTTGGGCTTATTTTTAAGCCCCTAGATAGATCCTTATGGCTATGGGGCTTATATCCCTAAAAAGCCGGGGTCAAAAATGGAAAATGGAAAATGGAGATGCCGGGGTCAAAAATGGTATCTTCATTCCCGCAAGAGAGAAGATATGGAGGAGCAACGAGATATGTGAGAAAAGAAAGAAAGATCCATACAACATATGACAAGAGAGGAGATTGGTCATCCTCGAATGGTAAATTCACATTTGTCGTAGAAAGAACGTTCTCACAAATCCTGGAGTCAACGATTCTAGTCAACTTACCCAGATCGGGCTCACTCTTAAAATGGAAACAATCATACTCCGGTGGAGATATGATGTGAGCAAGTTCATCGGTGAACTCCTCATGATAAAAGACACTCCTATCGGCAGGAGGAAATGAATCGATCGAAAGATCAAAGATGAACGAATCATATTGAGAAAAATCAGCATGAGTAGTGGTACTGCCACTACTTTTTTTCTTCAACATGATCGTCATCGAGATAGAAAGCTTCATAATCCGGAAGAGATAAATCTGAATAAGAAGTGGGATTGCCACTACTATTCTCTTCCAAATCAAAGCAGAAAGTTTCAGATTCGGGTATAGAATTATCAAAGGTGTTAGTCTCCTCCAAGAAAAAGTTAGGAAATGTGGAGGGAGACTTGATCACAAAACCGGAAGATGGAGGTAGATTATAATTAATTGCTTCGATGTTAGCAATGAGAAGATTGATTTTCGATAATTTTTCACGAAGAATATCGTCCTCAATCTCTCCAAATTCCGAGACAACAATCTCCACCTCCTCTAAGCTGACGATCTCAGCATCGGGAGGTGATGCATCGACATAATCGATATCCTCACCGTAGGGAGAATCATCATCACTCGAAGTAGAATCATCCTTGAAATCGATGACAATCTCAGAGTGTTCTTTAAAAGCTTCAAGAGGGGTAGGATTGTTACAAAGAGGCACATCACCCATCTTGTCGGGAATACCCTCGGACTCACTTGGGATCGGGACAAGGTTCTCGACACTAGACTTTATTACTTCGTTTGATTCCGTTTCTGGAATAGCGTCAAGATGCTCATCCTCCATTATGAGAGAGTCAACGGGCTCCTCGGTTGATAAAATGGGTGTGATTGCAATGGTATAGTCCTCGTCATCATCATAGCAAATGGGAATCTTCCAATATCGATCTTTAGCCGCTTGATCTTCCGCAATTCGCCTATCTTCTTCCTTCTTTTGCATATATTGACCAACCATATCACATATGGATGTCATTTGCTCCATAAGCTTATTTTGAGAATTGAGAAGCTCATTTTGAGAATTGAAGATAGGATGATTGACAGTATATTGCGGGGTTTGAAATTGGTCAAAACCAAAAGAATTAGGATCATAGCAAGAATTTTGCTCATGATAATAGTCTTCATTCATTGGTTGACATTGGTAAGTTTCATGAGGACCCCCGTAATTTTCACAACAAAGATATTGTTGTTGAAAATCATGAAAATCTTGCGGGAAATTAAAGTCTTGATTGTAACACGGTTCCGGATAGATAAACGGAACTTGAGGTGTACAATAGTGACCATAACGAGCATCGTTCCCGCAAAATTCACAAGAATACATAGGAGGTTGTGGAGGTGGGTTGAAAACGTTAGGAGAATCATCAACAAAGTTAGGTTTTGAAACGTAAGGTAATGAATTTTCTTTTTCGGAATAGCACGTCGGATCAAAACTTGGCAAAGTTTGTGGGAGCTCATCAATGGTTTGATTGCATGGTTCCGGATTAGAGATAATCGGAGCTTTCGGTGGACAATTATAACCAATATGAGCACCTTTCCCACAAGACTTACAAGTGCATCGTTGACAAAAGATTCCATCTAACGAATCACCACACTCGTAACAACAATTGTGGTTAATTTGTGGAGGACTTTGCGAGGAATTTTCACCGGGGTCCTGTTTGACAACGAATGGCTCTCGAGGAGCATTAACAACGTTGGTATCGTCATCGGATGACTCGTAAGTGTTTAGAAGGTCTTGGTAAATTCCATTTTCATGACAAATTGTAAACCAAACTTCCTTTAATTTCTTTCGCCATAGAGCACATCCTTGACAATTTGGACCTTCAACCGGGTTTCCACACTTCACACAATCCTGAGGGGGTCGTTGAGACGAGTCGGGTGTTTTAGGAACAAGAATCTTGTCTTCAAGACCCCCTTTAGAACAACAATAGTCTGAAGTGTACAAAGCTCCACAAGACGAGCATTCTTTAATCGCATAAAGGGGATTTAAACGATAGTCGAATGACGCCATAAGAATTAAACAATATAGAGGGTTAAGAAAAGAATTAAATGGATAAGAACAAAAAGAAGATTATTTTTGGGTTTTTAGGTTTTTTAAACAATTCATTTTATTAAAGGACAAAATGAGATAAGACAACTTAAACCAATTAATCAACAAGCTTCACGGTAGCTCTTTAAAAGAAAAACTTTTTTAGAATTTTCCCATTTATTTTAGTATTTTTAATTAATTTTTTAGATTAAATTAGTTTTTAATTCATAATAAATAAAATAAAATTTTGAAAGATGAAACATCATTGTTCGAATTGTGATGAAGAGGAACAAAAACGGTTTTATACTTAATGATCTGTTTCCTTTAACGTAGTTTATACCAACGAGTTAAATCGAATAAGGACAATGTAATGATCAAGTCGATATTGAACACTCTCGGGGGATTTTTCTGTAAAACCGTTTCCCTGATGTAATAAATACTGATGTTGGTGCCTATGCACATGGGTCAAATAAGCTTTTGGAAAAAAGTCATGATACATCTAATAAATTTTTATACTGATAACTTTTATCAAGGATTAAATTTTATTATCAATGGCTTAGTATTCATCTTAACAATGGGATGTCTTTATTTTATTTTCCTAATCAAGAATTTGTATGTGCCATTTGGCATCCCGTTCGACCCTAAATTGTTTTATAAGGATGGGATTAAATTGGGGCAAGTCTAACTTAAAGACTTTTTTGTAAACAAAAGTGCTTGCCGGGAGACAACCCGGAATGTATTTTCAATTTTTATCGAGTCTGTCTTCCCAGACTGTCTATACGGTATCCAAACGCAGGATACGGCGTATTGATTATTGGACGTCTTTCCAGTTTGATTTTAAGGCCACAATCTATACGACGTATTCATTAAATGAATACAGCGTATACAGGTATCAATACGGCGTATCTTGGGGTATGGATACGGCGTATCGATTTCCTGTACAGTTTTAGGTATTTATTTCGAGTCTAACCAAACGAATACACGGAGATAGAATTGCATTTGTTTTCTGAGAATTTACACAGGACCTCATGAAGGGAAATATCGACGAAGTTGATGAATGCATCTTGTTCTATAATTTTAATATGTGTGTTGTTCGTGCTAGGATTTTGACACTTTTTCAACCACAATCCCGATCTTAAACGAAACTTGGAGAATTCTACGAGCAAATATCAGGGGATTTCTCCATTCTATTCTTTTTAAATTCCGTTATTTAATGTTTTATATATTACAACGAGGAGTTGTATTATTCAAGTGGGGATGGATTTTAGGAATGTTTACCCTTGGTCTTAATTTTCACATTTAAAATGCTTAAATTATGCTCAAATTTAAAAAAAATCAAGCATACTTTTGTGAAATTACTTAATCATACCCGAACAAATCTTGTTAAGAATTGTGGGATTTAGCCCTTTCTGTTTCCAAAGGTTTTACCAAAATTCCACAAAAAGTTAGTATGTGTCATTGATGTTGTAGACTTTAGAACTTGGCTTGGTATATCTATTCGAGACCACAAGATAAAGTACTATGGATTTAGATGGAGTAACTTGTTTAAATTGGTAAATTTTAGGATTACCACAAATCGCCTTCTACATGCGTGCTTATTACACTTACTACACCGTTTGTTAACTCCGTTTAAACATTTTCCACTCTCAAACTTTTAGAGGATGATCCATTAGAAAAACCCGTAGAGCCAATCCTTTAGGAATTACACCAACTATTTGTTTCGTTACACCTTTACACCTTAACCTACCCTGTTAGATTAAGTTTAATTTACAGTTGCTAGTTGCTTAAAGTGTAAAGTTTGTATTTCCCGAGTCTTGTGTCATTTTCTATCTTTGGTGTGGTTGGAAATTTACACATTGCAAATGGGAATGTATATTAGTAGTCAAAACTCATGTGATTTTACTACCGTCACAATTATTGGTGAATCCGAAGAACGAAGGAACTATCAAAGAAATTATCCGGAATTATTATGATCGTGAAGATGGTGAAACTACACCGAGATTTGAAGAATAGTTAGCAAAAAAAATCGAAAAAATGAGAAAAAATACAAAAAGAGAGAGAAAGAAAGTTTGAAGATAATCGTTTCGCAAAGAGCATTACCGAAGGAATTACACGAAGGATCGATTATTCGTTGATACGTCTAAAAAATCAACGATGTAGAGTATTGTACAAAGTGGTAGATATCGCCATCATTACCTCTGTAGAGTTTTAAGTTTTGGGATGATTTTTTTTTTTTTGGGAAGTTGATCGTTACGGGAACACCAACTTAGGTTGTTGTTTTTGATCTATGATCAAGACGTTGTAAATAGTTGTGTCTTAATCATGGTAACGGTCGGGAAAAAGTGTCTAGCAACTTGTATCTTAAGTCTTAATCTATTTGTTTCTTGATTTTTATTTAACAACAATTTACTTCCCTCTCACCTAATGATTAGCCGCTGGTTTTACGCGAATGAGGACTTGTTCGAGCGTGCATGTCTATTCCGTCGTTACGGCCATGTATGCATGTCTTAGCTGCCTCGTTGGTTTATGACTTTTGGTGAAAGTTATAAGGTTCCTACCTGATGTGTGTTTTACAAGCTTTAAATTTATAATATTAGGAATACTGATTTTTACTAAAAACACAACACTCAGGAAGTATACCCGTTCATGTATAGTATAGCATTTAGGTAATCGAGGTCGTTCCATGAAAATTCAAGTTTTCACAGTTTGTAATTAAGGTTCTAAGGTTAATAAGATTGTCACGGATCAAATTAACCAAATCTTTTATATATCGGATATTATAACGAAAGCAATTAAAAGATGATTCAATCAAATGATTAAGGTATGTTTGTTTAGGCAATGATCACTTAGATAATCATGTGTTTGGAATAGTGTTTAAAATAGAGTTATCACAAGTTATAAATCCTTTCGGCTTTTAAATATAACTAGTGATTATATCGATTAATAACAACAAATCCTTTCGGCCTTTATAAGTTATTATAACCAATATATTAGATGGATTGATAGAACACATATATAAAAGAACCCTTTCGGCCTATATTCTTATATAAAATATGTTTTACCAATTTCTATAAAACAACTATCAAACGTTCCCATATCAAAGATCACATTATTCCCAAAACAAAAATAAGGATACCTACTCAAATAATCAAACGAGTAAGATCTTAACAATATATAAATTCCAGAAAACTTTATATTAAAAAGGTGTAGAAATTTCTCGCTCCAACGTTTACAAGATCAAAAAAAGGCGATTGCAAGTTCTCCCAAACCGAAAAAACTATTCTAAACCCAAGATATTGTTTCAATCGACCCGAACCTTAAGGTGCTGTCACTCACCCTTTGAAATTCGTGGTGGAGTGTTGAGAGGAGTATTGTGGAATGTGTGGTATAGGTTATGTAAGTGTGTGTAAAATGGGGTGGATTATGCCTCTATTTATAGGCTGAAATCGGGTCAAAAGTGCGACGCACTTAGGAATAAGTGTGGCGCACTTGGTGAGTTAATGTTGGTATCATTTAATTCTTCGAAGGGAAGTGCGGCGCACTTAGTAAAATGTGTGGCGCACTTGAGGAGTTAATGCATTCTTTGGACCGAGACTCTTAATTTCTTGTGACTTTTAAGGAAGTGCGGCGCACTTATGGATTTTCAGCTTTAGCCTTTTTTTCTTCTAACTTGCTTACGTTGTGTATATAATACTTGTTTTGTTCCATTTGAAACTCCGGATGTCTTCAAGTGTACTTTTAAGCTCCATATCTTTGTGTATTCTTCTGTTTTATTCCACGGTCCACTACATAGAACATATATAGCAAATATACTTGATTAAGTTACCAAAAGTTCTAGAGAAATGATCAATAATTGCAAAATGATGCCGTGAAAATATGTTTATCTTTTGGCGTTATCAATCCCTTCACACTTAGTGAGCTAATTGCACTCCAGGGCAATTAAAGCGAAAAAACAAGATCATTTATCGTGACATGGAGAAAAATTCATTTTAGCATTAACAAGTGTTTACTAGTTTTATAACTTTTTAGGCATAGACATATAACAGAGCACCTCACATAGGGAAAGTGTTTGTTTTTAAATTCACACGAGTCACTCAGATAGGGTTTTATATTTGTGAAATCACACAATTACACAGAGCAACAATTAGGTCATACCTCTATGCTTTGTACTAGATACCTATAAAACATGCCGTTACGGCGTGAGCACCTAGACAGAAATCTCAAAGAGGCAAAACGTGATATTGATGAGGGTGAATAGCAAATACTTGATTCTATGTGCCAGAACTTTGCCTTATACTTTGAACTTTTATTATTTTTTTATATTTTTTTTAGAGATTTCTTTTCATTCCTGGATACTTCGTTTACTAACGGCTTGCAAAACGTCTTCATTGACCATATTATCTTCTGCTTGGGATACATTGGGGATCTCAGCACTAAAAGCGAGTGTTGCAGATACATGATTGCATAGGGATTTATTTCACCTCTTATCATACGACTTTGTCAATAAATTAGCCTCACTGCGGTCTAGTACATGATGATCAAGCATAAGTTCTGGAGCTACTAAATTACCGCCTCAATCATATAACTTTCACCATAAATGCTCCAGAAAAGGCGACACAACCACAATGTACACATCCCTAACAATGGAAAGATTACATATGATTGTCACCTCCTTAACTCGATACAAGCTAAAGGCATCAATTATCTTAGGTATCAAAGGCGAACCTTAAAATTTAAGTGGGTTGATTTTGTGCCAGTTAAAATGTCAATCCGGTTGGATTTGCCTTACTAAGCGTATGCATTTTTTAAGTTTTTGGAAAAGCAATATATAAATTTTTAAATTTTCCAGAAAATATCAGTTGAAAGTTTGAAAGTTTTTGTAGGGCAAACATGGAGGGACATGATTAATTTTTCCTATTTGCTACCCCTCCACACTTAAGTTGAACATTGCCCTCAATGTGAGAACTGATAAATATAGAAAATAGGGAAAATTAAGGGAAAACGGTACTTCCCGGGGCATAGAGAGATATAGCTACATTGGAGCTATCCTTGAGTGATTCCATTACGTTCTTTTTTTTGTGAGGAGCGAGAGCTCCTCCACACTTAAGTAGAGCATTATGCGTAAAATTGAAACTTCTCGGGGCTCATAAGTTCTTGGTTGAATTATGAAGGATATGGCGCGAAATGAAACGCCAAGCATGTGTATTCTACCACATATAATATAATACTCCAATTATATAAGTTTCCAAGTGTAAATTGCCAACCACCAACCCAAGCTCCATCTGTTTTATTTAATTTGCATAATAAACACAACTACAAGAAAAACATTAAATACAAAAGCGTACTTTCGTAGGCACCACAGTTGCATTTAGCGCATGCAACAAGCCTTTAAACCCCTCGGTATCCCGAGTGGACGAGTTATAGTCTCGTGAGGGTTTCCAGCGAACACACCCACAAAGTTCGATAAATTCTTTTTGGATGCAGAAATCGAGTGAGAAATACACGGGCCCATGCACATCAAACTTATCAAACTGCAAATTTTTTGTTATATATATAAGTTTTTTTTAATTATTATTTACTATTACTACTATTATTATTATACTTAAATTGATTTAAGATTCCTTAATGATACGGTTCAAGTGGGAATGATCCACTCAAAAAGCTTGGGGGTATCGGATTTTTGGAATGTACTCACAGTAAATAAGCTGTATATCAGCCTATCCCCTAGGGACCTAATAAGCTCAAGTGACTAAACCAAAGCAACAAAAAAGAAGCTAATAAGCTATAAATAACCCATTAAGACAGATTTACAATCTTATGGCTTTTAAAGGTGGCTATAACTAAATTTTAGCTAAGTAAATAAGCTGATAAGCATCTAAGAATAAAGTTAGCAAAACTAAAAACGATAAAGGCCTACACCAATAAGTTTATTAGGACCAAAAATAAGTTACTTTATAAGCTGAAAAAAACTAACAAGTGCATTTAAGACAGCCAGACTCAAAAAAGAACTTAAAAGGACTTAATGACTTTTATTTATAGCTACATTAAGGCTATTTAAGCTCGAAAGAAAAAAGCTTAAATTACCTAAATCAGATTAAGAAATTTCGATTTGAAGGAAAACACAATTAGCTAAAATTAAGAAATTAGGCACATAAATTTAGCTTGAAAAAAGGACTGGAAATGTGCAGACTACTACTATTCTTTTTGGCTTTTCTTAATAAGATGCTACTTTCATCCCCTGATTTGAAGATCAAAACTAGTGCAAATAAGATATAACCTCAAAACAGATTAACTTCAAACCTAGATAAGCTGAAGAACATCAAAATTAAGCTAAATTCTATCTAAAATTCAAAGTGCAAAAGCTGATTTTCAAGAACTAAAATTTGCATACTAAACTGATTTTGGCTAAGACTTCAAGAAGGTATCCTAACAACTTAAAGATTCAAAACAGGTTCACCATAATGTAGTTGAAAACTCACCATTCATTTAAACCTAAAACACTTTTTAAAGATTTTTATAAAAAATATTTTTAAGAAACCTAAGAATTTTGGCAGATTTACCACATGTATAAAAGGAACTAGGGAAATTTACAACTCCCTATTCTAAGCTATGGAAAACTACTTTTTAGAATCTGAATTTGAGCATATGAAAAATTATTTTGTAGATTAATATACAACCTGCAATAAAGGTTGTTTTTACCTTGTTAATGTCTTTCCCAAACACCCCTTAAGAACTTAAAAACTAAGTTTAACTAAAAACAGATTAAGATAAGCTACAAAATGATTAAACAGATTAAGACTAATGATAATTAAAGACAATTAAGCTAGAAACTTAGGGTAATAAGCACTAGAGAATAAGCTGCACTAATAAGTTAATTTTTAACTAATAAATGGACAGAATTACTTAAGCTCTAATTAAACTATAACTAAGCTATAAACTAACTTATTAAGCTGCATTAAGACATATTAAGCACAAATAAGCAACAATAAGCAGAAAATAAGCAGATATTAAGTGAATAGCATGATAGGGCTAAAAAAATAGGAAAAGTGAAAAACTACAAATTCTTTGCTCAAAACAAGGACATTTTATTGCTCTTAGAGCGATTCTACATGCTTAGCTTGTTTGCACATGATTGTAAAGGTCCAATAAGCCTATCCAAATCTGGCTTATCATCCAAAATATAAGCTGAGATAATTTTTGAGTGAATTAATGAATAGAAAACTCAGTTAAGCTTATGAGAAAGCTTAACTGACTAACACTAGATTATAAGAGCTTATTAACTTCTTAAAACATGATTAAGCAAATTGCAAAAGAGTCAGAAATGTAAAGACAAAATTTTAAGAAAACTGAATTTTATTGAATTGAAAAAGATTACAATGCTTGAAAATGGAAATTACAATATTAAAACGACAATAAGCTGGAAAATTAAGCTATAAACTACACTACTCTTACTCCTACTCTAGATATATATTCTCCATGTGATCACTCCTCTATTTCTAGTGATGTGAGGGAAGATTCTAGGCCTTCAGGAGCGTTCCAATCATTAATCGATCCCTTGATCTCAATCAATACAATTGAGCCTGATTCTGTCTCCACGTTTCAACAGCCAATAGGCTAGTGTGGGATTGCCTGGCTGTTCATAAATGGGTGTCAGAGATGTCAGGAACTTCTAGAAACAAAAGGGCGTGTGATGAAGTGAGGGGATTTTTACCCTGCGTTATAAGTTGCAGGGTGAAAGTGAAATGGGAGGGAAGGGGTAGAGGAAGAACAGTAATTTTGACCCATGTATTATAATGTGTTGACTTAGGATCCGAGTTTGGGCTTTTTATAATTTTTTTGGGCTTGGACAGGAAATGGTTATTGGATTGGATTTTAGACTCTTATATTGTAAAGGGCTTAAGGATTAACAAGTATAAATCTTAATGGGGTGACCCGGCCCAATAAAATGGGCACGGGTTGGTCCATTTTAAAGATATATAAGCCGCCTTTGGCTTCGCGAATTTCTTGCCTTCCAATATCGCGCTGGGTTGTGTCCTTTTGGCTCGATTTTGTCCATTTTTGCTATATCTGTTACGTGCAAGCATAATCACAAAAAAACGCATATACATGCTATTTTTTTATATATTTTTGTCTTTTTAGCTCATGTTATAAGATAAAAAGGATATGTGATTAAACAATATCACTTATCATGATGAAGAATGAGCTATGTTTTTTTTGGCGAATCATCCTGACGTACGCGATATTGAAAAATAGAATGGACAAGGGCAAATGAAGCATCAAGACAACGATAAAGATGATAAGCGACCTCATAATAAGATTTGCAAAATCGATAAGTTTGAAGCTATAAAGTATTCACTAGGACCTAATGAAGAATACTTAGCTATAAGGAGATGTGAATATGATATTTAGGAAAGAAACGAATATAGTATATCCCAGATCTTCCAAGAAATTTTTCAGAAAAAGGACGACGGATGGAAGATTACACGCATGGAATAAAGGATGAAGTGGAGAAAAAGTCTAACTTAAAGACTTCGTTGTAAACAAAAGTGCTTCCCGGGAGACAACCCGGATTGTTATTTAATTTTATCGAGTCTGTCTTCCCAGACATCAATACGACATATCCGCTCCATACCATACGGCGTATTGATTGTCTGGACGTTATCAGTCTTTATTTTTTATGCACTTTAAAAACATTATTGTCAGTTTCTGTCAATATGGCGTATTCATGCACATGATATGGCGTATTCAATAGACTGACCCGTATTTAGATACTTTTTACAGGTTTCTCAATACTGCGTATTCTAGTTTATGGATACGGCGTATCGATCTCCTGTACAGTTTTGTTTAGTTTAGTTTAAATTAACCGTAGGTACCAAAATAGGAATGCATGTTTTTTCTACTTTATACAGGACCTCGTGAAATAAAGATTGATGATTATTGTTGGAGAATTCATAAAATCTGGAGATCTTGAAGTGTTGGAGTCTTAAAACTTCAAGGCGACTGTTTAACACATAATCTTGCTCAATAAAGCTACATGGAGAATCTACCAAGCAAATATCAGGGGAGTTTCTCATTCTAATTCTTTTTAATTCTTGTATTTTTAATGTTTTGTCTATACAACGAGGATGTTGTATAACTCAAGTGGGGGGATGGGAATTAGAATATTTACTTGTCCTATTTTTCACATTAAAATGCTTAAATTATGCTCAAATTTAAAAAAAAATCAAGCATACTTTTGTGAAATTACTTGATACATAACCCGCACACAATAACCCTTGTTAGATATTGTGAGGATTTAACCTTTCCGTTTCCAAATGTTTACCCAAATTCCACAAAATATGAGTGTGCCGGTGATGTTGTAGACTTTAGAACTTGGCTTGGTATATCACTCGAGACCGCAATGATAAGTACTATGGATTTAGATGGAGTAACTTGTTTAAATTGGTAAATTTTAGGATTACACCCAAATCGCCTTTACATGTTGCTTATTAACTAACTACACTGGTTAGTTAACATCTCGTTTAAACCCTTTTTCTACTCTCATCTTTAGAGTGAAGATCCATTAGAAAAACCCGTAGAACCAATCCTTTAGGAATTACACTAACTATTTGTTTCGTTACACCCATACACTTTAACTACCCTGTTAGATCAAGTTTAATTTATAGTTGCTAGTTGCTTAAAGTATAAAGTTTGTATTTCCTGAGTCTTGTGTTATTTTCTATCTTTGGTGCGATTGGAAATTTGCACATTGCAAATAGGAATGTATATTAGTAGTCAAAACTCATGTGATTTTACTACCGTCACAATTATAGGTGAGTCCGAAGACGAGGAACTATCGAAGAAATTATCTAAAATTATTATGATCGTGAAGATGGTGAAACTACACCGAGATTTGAAGTATAGAGATAAAAAAATTAAAAAAATGAGAAAATGGAGAAAAATACTACAAAAAATAGAGAGAAAGAAAGTTTGAAGATAATCGTTTCATAAAGAGCATTACCAAAGGAATTACACGAAGAATCAATTATTCGTTGATACGTCTAAAAAATCAACAATGTAGAGTATTGTACGAAGTGGAGGATATCGCCACTTGCCTTGTAGAGTATGTAAAGTTATGGGATGATTGGGAAGTTGATCGTTACGGGAACTTTCCTCCAACTTTAATAATAAAAATCAAATCCCCTCATAAATACCAATAATATACTTAATTACATTACACTTTTTCTTTCAAAACAAATATATGTCCAACTAATATACAATAAAAGTAAAATACAAGACCATAAACAATAATATCTTAAAATTACTTCGAAAAATAACCAATAGGATAATCGAAAATTTTATTTATATTACTAAAATATTATTTTATAGGATTTATTAAATCCTTTATAGTGCAACATATTATTGTGTAGTTTAGAGTTGCGGTTTTAGTGTGGTATTCCGTCTGTGGTACGATATATATATATATTTACTTCCCCCGTGCTTTAAGATTACTTATGATTAGCGTGGATAAACAGAGATCGCTCTATGAGGATAGATGTTAAATTTTTTCTCGTCTAGCGTGCATTGTTTGTCTTTGTTGTTTGTTGTGCTGTCTATTACGTCGTTTTTATGGCAATGTATGCATTGGTCTCTTTTAGCTAACCTCCGGTATTTACGTAATTTTGGTAATTTTTTAAAAGTGTAGATAAAAGTTTTTCTAGAAGGGTCTACCCCTATATCATTCTTTATTCCTAAACGTTGGTTAAATTCGAATGAGGATGTGATTTCGAACCACATGTCTATTTCCATTGTTCAGGCCATAAGTTATGTGTGCCTTTTTAGCTTCTTTGTTTGGAATGTTAGGTTCTTCTGGTGAAGATTGTAGGTTGATTCAACGTTTAAGCTTTTCCATACAAAAACCCATATTTACCTTTATATAATTGTTATCCTTAGCTTTAACGGTGGATTGTGAGATGTTGTATCCTTGCCAAAGCTTATGTTTAAATATCGTCCATGACGAGCAATTGAGGGTGAATCGGCTTACATGTTACCACATATGATTAGTTGTGTCTGTGATTTGTGTGTTTTCATTTTTCCATTTTGTGAGAGGTTCGGTCTTGGTTTTTTTGTTGTGTACTTGTTTATAAATAAAATTTATATGTGTGTTGGTTGGTTATTTAGAGGTATTCAATATCCCTTAAGGATACTTTTTTATATAAACTTCTTAAAGGCCCTTCTGGAGGGACAAGTTAGTAAGTTGTTAGGTTTCAAGTCTGAGGGTTATGCTGAATGACATCAAATTACACGTTTCTATTTTTTTATAGCCTCAATTTATCCCGGTTATTTAACCCATATTATTTTATATAGTTATTGCAAATAAAAAAAATAAATTTAATTGTATCTTAATTCGTTTATATTTTGTGAAATTATGCATGTAATTATTTAAAGTTAATTGGTGATGATGATGGGGAGGGGTGGGGGATTTGAAAGGTTGGGGGAAATGAAAATTAGCAAAAGGGCGCTTTCTTGGGATGCTTAAATGAAGTTATTTTAAAGATCTAATATTAGAAGACCATTCGCCAGATATCCTAACAAGGAGATTCGGGTTCCGTTCCTGCACTCACCAAAGGCCACAAGGGAATAAAGCTCAATACGCGTATACAGAAGACCAATTAACGTCGTTTTTGGAATTAAGGATGAAGGGGAGATGAAATATTAATATTCTAGAAGAAGATAATCAAGCGTTGTGGTCTCCTACTCCAAGAAACCACCCAATACGCCGTATCCATTACTTGGATTCGGCGTATTGAATATTGAACCGGACTTTCAGACCTTATTAAAAAGGAAAAAAACTCCAAAAAATGTGGTTTTTTTTAAGTGTGCTAAATCATATTCTCTATACCTAAACCATAAAAGTTGATTTTCAGAGGAGAAAAGAAGCAGAAGTGGGGGGTCGAGCAACGTTATTATTCCATTATGAGACAACGTGTAATTCAGTATACTTTTGTAATCGTTTCAGTTTCTTTTTGGTTATCATTCGTTTTAACTCGGTTAGATTACCTTGGATAAATAATTACTCTTGTATTTATTATGACGTTTTTTGAAGGTATTTCTTTCGTGGTAATTAGCCATTATTGAATTATGAAGATCTGAGTGTTTTGGTATTTGTTTATCTCAATTTCTTGATTTATCGTTGAGTGCTTGTTTATGTTTATCAATTTATACTTGTTTACGTGCTTTTGTATGCGACCTATCATTCAACTAGATCTAGTAAAGTGGACCAAGTAGATCTAGAGTCTGGGATAGCTCTCCATATAGTGATTTATACATCTAGAATAATAGTTACACAAATATTGTCCTTCTAAGTCTGTGTCTAGGATACGCTTCGGGCTTAACTAGTTAATTGGATATTGCCAATGGTTTATTGACCGTGTTGACTAGCATGTGACCTAGATAATTCAACAAGTAACGTTCTGATTCCATTAGATAGTTGGACAAGTGGACTACTAGTGTATAAATTTCACTTTGTCGTGGTAGTTTGGGGGGTAAAAGTCCTATGAGCTTTGCGTTTTAAACAAGTATCACCATGCTGTAATCCCTAAATATAGATTTAAATCAAGCAATATGGATGCTTTAGGCGGATGCTTTATTATTGACAGATTTGACAGAATTAATGTGTCTAGGTCTTAGGATGATGTGACGCCTAAGTCTTAAGAATGATATGCCACCTCGAGAGAAGAAATCATTGCACTTAATAAACAAACCAACTTTCTAATCGGATTAATAATGGTTAATACAGTTTTCTTATATTTGGCTTGATCGCTCTTCTATCTTTTGTTAATTAGCTCGCGTAGGTTAAAGTGCCTTGCTTTGATTGTAGTCACCAACCAAATTGTGCCAGTCTCTCAGGCTGAAAATCCCTTTTACCCGTTAGAATTAGGAATTAGGACTGACATAGGTTTAGAATAGAGTAGAATTAACATAGATTAGATAACCAATATATTAATTAAATTGATAGACTTAACCTCGCTTCAAGTGTTCGACACTCTACTTACCACGAAACTACTATCAATCGGGTACACTACCCGTTAAAGTGTTATTTTTGGTTTAGTCAGCAAAATATAAATTTAAAACTTGAATTAATAAATTACACACCTACTACAACAAATTATTAGGATTCTGTTTTCTAGTTCGTTTTACAAGCCCAAGTAGTGTGTCAGTATGTTCCTTTAAGATAATCCTCATGTGCTTCCCTATTGTTCTTAAGTTTATGAGAAAGAGGTTCTAAGTCTAATCTGAACCTTCCTGGAGCTATCACATTTGCATTATTTACAGGTTCATTATTATCACATACATTTTTTCCTTTTAATGTTGCAATGTGTGCTCTCAACTTGCTTATCGAGGATTTCTTGGCTTGTAACTGAGCTTTCAGATCGTTTATAACAAATAATTCATTCAATGCGAGAGCATCCAAATTGCTACAAGATTTGTTGTTTTGAAAACTTTCTTTGTACTAATGTAGTTTCAATTCAAGTGAAATGCAATGATTTTGAAGTCTTGAACATGTTTTTGAAAGTTCATTCATTTTTGAAAGCCTAGCCTCAAGCGTTAGATTCCTATTATACTCCTCACACCAGTTTTTTCTCATACTTTCACACTCATCAATGACTTCTATAGAATTTACGGCAGTATGCACAAGATCTTAAAATATGATTAGTTCCAAGAGTCGATCGTTTTCAAGAAGAAATTCTTTCTTTTTAATTTCCAAACATTTCTTGTCTACAAAACACTGTTCAACAACAGCTTCCATTTGGTTAAAAACCGTTTTTACTTCATTGAGTTCATTGTGAAGACCATTGTTAAAATCCTTGTTCCCTTAAAGAATTTAAAAATAGGATTATTTCTGTTATGAAAACCTCTTTTGTGTGTTCAAAACTCCATGTACCCTCAGTTATTGCCGAAGCTGTGGTTCTTTCTTTCACCACCTTGTCAAATTTGGCAAGATGATTTTTTAGTTTTTGAAAACTTTTATACACCAAACTGACCTTTGGAAGTTCACTAGGGACCTCTATTTTAACTGGTGTAGGTGGAACAACAAGTTGTTTAGAAATTGGGTTTGAAATCGGTAACCATCTAGCTTGTTCTGCAGATAATTCTTTTTGTGGAACAAAATATTTTCCAAAATACTTAGATAATTTATTTAATTCTAAATAATTAATTGGAGAAATGTTAACTTTTTCCTCTTGCAAAATTAGGTCATTTTGTTTTGCAATCATTTTTGATCGACTCTCTTCAGCTAAAATCAATGTCTCTTCAGAATCAACCACGGAAATCACATCATGTTTTCTAGATATCACAACGCCATCATACAAGGTTGGCTTTATCCGCTGAGCTTTCTTGAGATAAAAAGGGTTTTGATACCCAAGAGCTTGTTTATGAGTGTCATCGTAGAAAACTTGTGGTTTCGTTAGCATATGCATTGTTTGCGCAGATTGACCCACTTTGAAAACAATGTTTTCTAGTTCTTTGGTCTGTTTTTTGAAATCAATTTCCTTTTCAATGTATTTATCTTCTTTTTCTTTAGATTAAGTTTTCAAAACATCAATTGTTGTTATTAAAGATTCATTGTGTTTGACATTTTGAAAGACTAAATTTCAGTGAGTCAATCTCTTGTTGAAAAGCAGCAAACTTTTCATTCTTGTTAAGAATCATATCATTCATTTTGACTCAATGTATTTTTCACGATCGTTTAAGTCAACCTTTTGTCTTTCTTCAAACATCCGTACCCTTTACTTATATCTTTCTAGCTCAGCAGTTAAAGACACATGCACATTCTTATTTTGAATATTCTCAGCATTACATTTAGCAACTTTATTACTTATCTCTTCAAAGACCGACATTATCACAAAAATTTTTTGTTCAGTTGAAGCAGTATTTTGAACAGCTACACTTTCAGTCTCTTTCATATATTGATCATATGAGATGATATTGCTATCACTTGTAATTTCAATATCTGAAGTGGGATCAAAAGTAGGTTGTTCAGAATAATACATCTCTTGAGCATAATTATCAAGTACAGAATTATCTTGAGTAGTTTATGAGATTGGTACCTCGAAGATAACATTTGAGTTGTAACTGAAGAGATTAGCCATAAGAACTGCCTTGGCACCTAGTGCTTCATCATAGTCTGAGTCAAAGGCATCAAGATCATCAGTCTGGAAAGCAGCATTACGTATGATTGTTGTATGAGTATCTTAGCTTTCTGTAACCCCTGGATCTGCTAAGAATGTTATCTGCTCCTCATCTAACACCTGACCAGCTTCCTGCGCTTGAACTAGCAGTATTTTCTCCTTGAACCATGCTGAATTCCTTGGACTCTTTGGCTGAGTGCATTGCCTTGCCATATGTCCTTCTCCTTGACAATTGTAACACCTGATAACCCTTGCTTGAAGTGTTGCATTATTCCCCCTATTTCTATTTATCACTGAGCTTGTTGCATTGCTCTTAGATCCTATACCAGCAAAACTCTAACCCTGTATCCCCCTGGACTTGTTGGACTATAACCCTACCATCTTGAATGGTAGCCTGGTTTCCTGGATTGGAAGATGTTCTGAGTTGGTTGTTGATTGTAGGAAAACATGATGTAATTGCGGTGTTTAGAAATGCCATAGCTTTGTTCAAACTAGTAATTGGATCATCACCTGGTAGAAAGGATGGAACTGCAAGACCGGAGTCTAGCTGGGGAAACTCAGCTTGTGGTTGTGGTGACATTGCAGGAGATGGCTAAATAGTTTATGGAACTGATGGTTGTTGGGAATTACTAGAGGCTTATACAGTTGGTAATGAGAAGGTGCTACATAAGACTGTGAATGTTGTTGAGAAGGATAATGTTGTTGAGCAACTGATGATGACTGTTATTGATACTGAGTAGGATTGTACTGAGATTGATGATTGGTTTGATATGAAGGAATGTGAGAATTGTTAGCAATCAAGGCAAGTGGATCAGGAAACCTTTCACGCATTAAGTGGACTTTAGTAGCATGTGCCTCGTGTTGACTGAGATATGCATAAAGCTGATCATATTTAGTTGTATGCATGTTCCTTGGTAACTTTACATCAGTTACAAACTTGCTCCACTCAGGTGGAAGAGTGTTCAGAAACTTACTATTGACTTGAACCTGTTGCATTGTCATTCCTATAATGTTCATATCATTCATGAGTTGAGCAAACTGCAAGTAATACTCATGAAGTGACTCACCCTTACCAAAGAAAACCTATCAAAGTCATCATACAATTTGCACTCACGTTCTTGCTGTGACAATTTCGTGCCTTGCATGAGTAACTTAACTCGATCCTAATTTTCTTTAGCAATATTGTGATGGTTGATAAGAGAGTACACATCTAGAGGAAGACCTTGAAGAATAATATTTGTGGCTTTAACATCACAATCATCTTGAAGCTTCTCTGCATCTGTGAGTTCTGCATAAGTCTTTTCTCTAGTCACACCATTCTCTTCAATAGTACCATAAATAAGTGGTCCTTTTTCAATTGAGTTAAGCATCATTCTACCGTGTTCCTTTCCTTTTATGTAAAGCATCATACGACTCGACCAAGAGGTGTACATTGTCTTTTCAAACATAGGAGGATGGTTATCGGCCCCTGTCACAATCATATGTTCTGCCAATGTAGTCATTTTCTAGTGATTGTTATGTGAAATGATAAAGTTTGATCGTTCAGTGATAAAGGAGAGTTGTGTTAAAGAGATGTTGTTGAAGGTGGTTAAGAATGGTATTTCACACGATTTTACAAATCTTGATTAAACCAAGAAAATAACTAAGTATTTCGTGAGATTTTACAAAATCAAGACAAACCGTTGAAAATAACCTTTTTCTGAAAAATGTACTATTTCGCATAAGTATGTTGTGTAATATTTCACAGAAACGAACCCTGTAAGATTCCACACAAATACGCCTGTGTAATATTCCGCAGAAACAAACCCTGTAATATTCCGCAGAAATACGCCTGTGTAATATTCCGCAGAAACAAACCCTGTAATATTCCACAGAAACTTGTTTCGCACAAACAAAACCTGTAATATTCCGCAGAAACGTATTTCGCACAAACAGAACCTGTAATATTTCGCAGAAACGTATTTCGCATAAACAATACCTGTAATATTCAGCACAAATACTTATTCCACAGAAATAACAACCTGTAATGTTTCGCATGATTCAAACAAAATACATATTCCGCACAAATGTCTGACGAAACAAACACACTAAAATCACCTAAAAGACACCCTTTTTAACATTTTATTCTTGAAACCTTTTATAAAACTAACTATATCTAGGCTAGATGTATCTTAAAAACATAAACTTTAAGGTTTTTAACACAAAAAACTTATGTTTTAAAATTTTCATACGTTACACCTTAAAAAGCAATTTTAACAAAGAAAAAACGCACACAAATCACACGATATCACCCCATGGCGACTAATACCAATTGTAGGATATCAAAACACATAAACCAAGAGAGACATAGAGAGAAAATCTATAGAGAGAAAGAGGAGTGGTTGATCACTTAGAGAGAGAAAGAAACATGTAATATTAGATTATCCAAATGACCAACACCCTATCCATGGAAAGAGAGGGTTTTATACAAGGTTGGGGCGTGGTCAACATAAGGTCTCCTTATGTTGACCCGGTTAGCTTACTTTTACATACCGATTGACTATGAGCTACGATATTACAATATTGGAAGTGACCAAGTCTTTTCTTGATTTCTAACACGTATTAATATTAAGAAAAGCCTAGAAATTCTATCTCTAAATAATCGTTGGTTAGAAAATAAACTAAAAATGAATACTGTACAGGAAGTCGATACGCCGTATCCATATTTTAGGATACGCCGTATTGAAACCTGTAATAAAAAAACCTAATACGGGTCAGAGGTTAAATACACCGTGTCCAGAAATTAGAATACGCTATATCTAGAAATTATAATACGCCGTATTAACAAGTCTGACAATAATGTTTCAAAGTTTGCAGGAAAATAAAATGGATAACGTCCATGATGGATTAATATGTCGTATCCATTGAATTGGATACGTTGTATTGAAACCTGGAAAGACAGACTCGATAACAAAATTAAAAATACATTTCGGGTTGTCTCCTGGCAAGCACTTTTGTTTACATAAAAGTCTTTAAGTTAGCCTCCCTTCATCTTTACTTCGTATCCATCTCGAACTCGACGACTTCATCATTGTTGATATACCCGTTGGTTCTTGCCCAAATATCAAACTCAATTACCAATGGTTAGTGAAACGTTATCTCAAGACGTTCCAAGCAATTGCACTCTTTACCCTTGATACTTCCTCTTCGCGTTTTGTCAATAATAAAATATGCATCTCCGGAAACCAAGTAGTCAAAAATATATCCGAAATCATCGTCATCAATCATTGGCCCATTGTAACACCCCCAAATCTGGGTAGCAGCGGAATGTTGAATATCCGAGGGCGTTACTTCATAGATCAATAGCACAAGGATATGATAACTTCCACTAAAACGTGACGTTTAAAAAATATACCTATTGTATTTAACAAATATACTTGTTCATTACATAAGCTCCGAGGCTCAAATTTAATGACAACATAAGAAAGATTTGGTTTAAAACAAATGTCTCAAAATGTAATACGCCCCAAATCTTTAATATTGACTCTCCACATAGTGACGCCCAATGTATCTTGGCACCTCGTGCCCTATTGACCTGAGAAAAACATGCTTAAAACGTCAACATAAAGTTGGTGAATTCATAGGTTTATGTAAATCAATAGTAGGACCGCAAGATTTCTAAGTGTATGATTAAGCAACAGATGCAAACATCATAGAAAGTAATTACATTTTCCTAAGCTCATGACACTGAAGCTCGACATGTATGAATGCAATAAATTGCCAATAAATGCCAGTGAATGATGTTTTAACCCGCAACATCCCAAATCCGACATGGTATACGTTTGTTGTTCGGCAACCCGGCACAGTGAGCGCTACTCACCCAAACTGGATTCCCAATCCCAAATAGATCAATTTTATAGCATTCGCGCTCACAAATCCTAGAAATTTGACATTACATATAAAGGGCTCAGTGGGTTATCGCTACTTAGGCAAACACGTAATCATAGTAAAATGTACACTTGCGTCCAATTTGTAAAACAAAGCATGTTCTCACCCCAAAGATGTAAATCATTTAAATAATTGTAAAAACATGAGGCTATGAACTCATCTTAGTAAATAGTCCTCTGAAAATGATAATTATATCCAAGAATGGCAATGAATCACACCATCAAATACCTAAGTAAGTACGGCCAGTCTTAGTCTACAAGTTTAGGCTAACGACTTCACGTATAAACTACAATAATTTGCTAATTTATATATGTAAGATAATATATATATATATATAAGAATTATTTATATATAATATATATATATATAATATATAATATAAATATATATCTATAATAAATATATATAATATATAAATATATAAATATATAATAAATACTATAATTGTTATCACTTGTCTGAGTGGTGGTACACTTTATTCTATTCGTTTTCCTCCGTTTGCTCTGGGAAAGTGTACGACTAATACTTTTAAAGTTTACAAGTGTTAAGTATTAATAATAAATACACCTATTTATCATTCGCGTGACTTTAGTTATATAAGTATCCGTATTATATCACGACTAGTCATGGTACACATAAGTGTTTTATTAAATCACTTAATTATATAAAATACCCTTAGGTTTTCATTATTGGCAAAACAGTCCTTATAGTTTAAAATAGAATATACCGTTTACACGGAAATGGGCTAATGAGCCCGATATAGGTTCGTTTTGTGCTTTCATGATACATAGGGTCCATATAAGCCCTAATAAGCACCTTAGGCTTTTGAATAAGCACTTAGAGCTTATTACCAAATCGTGGGCCCCACTGCAAGGTCTGTTGGGCCTGTTTGGGTTAATGGGCCCATTCGTGGCCCGCTAAGGCTTCCTATGCATATTGTTTATTCCAAAGAGTTTTAAGAATTTTATAAACCCTCGATAAGCTCAAATGAGCTTATTTATAAGCCATGGGCCTCTACCCATGGACTGTTGGGCCTGTTGGGCCCAAACGCGGGCGTGTTTTGGTTTTAACGAGACTCCAATGGTCCGTTAATCTCTCTAGTGCTTTCCTAAGCTTCGATATTATTCTAATCACCAACGTAAGCTTATTTAGCAAGTATAGAGGTCGCGGTTGTCCCATGCAACCGTTTAAATGGGTCACGTACTCCTTCCCAAGCCATAGTATCGTGTTTACACAAAAGGTTTACGTATAGTTTTCGAGGAAATCGTGTATATGACTTAGTGTTCACGTCGGTTCCCAAGTTTTCATTTTTAAATGAATACACCTAAGCCTTAGCTTGTTGTTAAATTACTTGTACGTGTTCCTTTATATTTTAACACCACACAAGGTCGTATATACGCATAAACATTGCGTGTAACATGTATGTTTGTACTTATTTTGCCTAAGCTCACGTTAGCTTATTATTTACAAGTTAGCGTGACATAATGACTAGTAAATAAAAGAAAACAAATATAGTATGAAGTGTATAGTTTGAACGCGACTTACAATGAGTCCTAAGGTTTTGTTTCGAGTGTATGCGAGTATTGTGGCAACCTACGTGCGAAATACACGATCAACAACCAAACCCTAAGCTTCAAAGCTTTGTAACACCCAACCTTAGCTCGTGTATTCCTTGTGAACTTGTATGAAAAGCCTTAGTGTTGTGCGTTGGTTCGAAGGAAAGTAAGAAGGTGTTTGTTTGCGTTTTATAACCCGAGACAAGAGAGAACTAGTATTGTTTTTCTTGTTTGAGTGTTTGTGAGTTGTAAGAGTGTTAAATGGTAAGTATGGATGAGTATTTATAGGCAAGAATACTAGTTACATATTCCTAGTCCCAAACAAACCAAAACCGGCCCTAACTAGATGGTTTTGTGGTTTCTAGTTAGCCTCACATTGTTTCTTGTTAAACCACTTAGGTACATTTCTTAATTACATGATCTAAGTACAAGATTTACCAAGATTTAGCAAAATCTTAAGGTTTGTGTATGTACATGCATGTTGCCGGGTATCCAAGGGAGAAAAGAGAGCAAAATGGTTATTAACCATTGTGTATTTGCTTAATCTAGGGACATGTTGTACAAGGTTTAATTACATAGGATTTGTACATGTACTTAAGGATCATTAGAAGATTTCTAGGTGCTTTTGTTTCCCCATAACCGGCCCTAGTGGGTATTAACACAAGATTTTATTTAATTTTGTGTTTAAGGTTTAAAAGTGGGTATTGGTTTGAGTTTAGGTAAGTCTAGGTATTTCCGGGGTGTGTCTAAATGTATTTTATTGCGAAACGTAAGCCTTTTACGTGACCAATAAAAATAAAATACGCAAAGTTAATAATTATCTTCTTAATAATTATATAACACTTGTTTGACGTAAACCTTAATTTATTTGGTGACTGTTTACGTTAAATGATTATTCTTAGTCTACGCGATTTAGCTTAAAAGTTACATTAAAAGTAAACGCGTATCGTACCAAAATAAATAGTGACGAATAATAGGAGTCGTAAAATGACCTGAAATTGAGAAATGTTACACCCATAGTCACCAATACATTCTTGATTTGTCCGAATTATATCTCTTTTATTGATTTTCTTGAGTTCCAAACTTTTCCACTCATCATTAGGTACATAATTGCTCCAACCACCATCACTTGATTCTTCCTCTTCATTCTTCCCCCTCCATGCTGGCAAAATTCATCATAAACCGTCTTGAGAGGTGTGTCACAATTGAACAATTTGACATCTTTAATGAGTAAGTGGAGCGTTTCGGGATCTCCCTTGTACTCGTCATTAGTGACTTTCTCCATTCTAGTCTATTGAAAAAGGATCAGGAAATCGTCAGTAGGATTAGTTCATAAGAAAGAGGATATAGAAAACTAAACACGAGAACAGAGTAGCAAAAATTAAATCTGCAACAGTGCTATTAAATGATATGTCGTATTCAATCATCTAGATACGCCATATCGATATGAAAAATATATTATGATAAAGAGCACAATACGCCGTATTTAATAAATGAATACGTAGTATTGGTGCTTCTGATATAAGTCGGACAAATAATACCCAATTCTACCCGCATTGATCCAAATAATCCCAATAAATTAATCATAGTGACAACATATCATGGGGATAACACATCAAAAAGCAATCAATTTCGAACCTAACACAACCTAAACAAAAATCCCCGAATCGTATGAACTTAAACCCTAATTTAATAAAATTTAAATAAGCAAAAATCAAAGGAAACAATCATACCTTGTCCCAAGATTAGGAATAAGCTAGTCAACGAAATTTGAATCAAACTAAAGACCTCTATAAGGATTTTTAGACGTGGTGAATTATTTTTGTAAAACCACAGCATGCATGCAAGACGTATTAATGGGTATATTTAAACACCCAATTGAATACGCCGTATTAGGTTTAATGAATACTCGATATTAATTAAAAACCGACTTAGTCAAAATATCATTAAAAGTTGTTGATGCGGCGTATTAATCAATCATCGATACGCCGTATTCGTCATTAGGAGACCAATTTTAGTGTATTGTTAGGTAACGTACCTTGGCACCCGCAACATTAATTTGTAGAATTAAATAGCACCTAAATACCTTTTATACTTATAAAATAACTTACGATCGAACGGAATGCCAAATGGCATATATAAATTTTTGACAAAATTTAATAGCACCCGTTAAAGCCATTCCAAATCATGGTATCAATACATAATTCTTTGATATAAGTTTCAACTGCGAAAAACCTATTAATTATTTTATGCCATATTTTTTGAAGTTTGTTTGACACATCCACATAGGTATCTACATCGGTATCAATTGTATTACGCAATGGTTCGATAGATAAATTCCTCGAGGACTGCCTTATATCTAATTTATCACACTTATCCAGCTGTAAATCAGTGTTAGAAGAAATTACACCAGAGAATAAATCTTTAGCAATAATTAAAATGTTGAATTTTTCTTTTTTAAAAAATTGTTTCTTTAAAACTTTTCTATCTACCATAAAATTGTATACTTTAAAATTACATTCGGGCAATGATGTTTCATTTTCCAAGTTAATATTGATAAGCTTAGAATTTAGTTCGGTTTTAGAAGAGAAATCAGACTCTAATTTCAAGGCATCATCATAAACTATAGTTGGGAATTTTGTTTTAAAAAATCAGAGGACGTTGGTGTCTACAAAATCAAGACACCAATTGATATTACCATACTTAGCAGTTTCCTAGTTATAAACTTGACCTTGCCTAACAGCTTTCTCATTTTCAAACTAAACATATTCTTTCATAGTAGTACTTGGATTACCTGTTTCCTACAACAACATGACTAGAAACACAAAGTAATAAACTAATAAAAACTAATAAATGCAGAAAAATATACACACGCAAATGCGAAAATATACAATGCAAACTAATCTAAACTACACTAAATCTAAACTAAAAATACAAATAAACCAGAATTAAACAACTCACTCCCCGGCAGTGGCACCAAAAACTTGATGTGTCGTTGTGCGTAGGTGATTTATTATTCAAGTTTTACTATTTATATTTTGCCGACTTTACCTATTAACTAACACTAACGGGCAGTGTGCCCGATCAGTTGTAGGTTCGTTGGTAAGTAGGGTGTCGATCACTAAGAGCGAGCGTAAATACTTAAGTCTATCGTTATTTTAGTTATCTATGTTAGTCCTAATTTATTCTAGTTAAATCTATTTAAACCTAAACTAACTTAAACGGGGGTTTTCAGCCTGAGAGACTGGCACGAGTTTGGGTCTAACTAATCTAAATGATGACAATTAACACACAAGTTGATTAACAGATGATTAAAGAAGCGGTCGAGCCTAATATAAGTAAAACGTATTAGCCAGTTTAATCCAATACAACACATGTATTGTCTATGAGTGCAATGATTGTTTTACTTCATTGGTGATATATCATTCTTAAGCTTAGGTGGGACTTCTCCTTAATCTCTAGGTTTGTATTCTAGTTAATCCTGTCACAATTAACCTAAACCCGCATAAGGCATTCATAGTTGATTATAATCTATCTAGGAGACAATATTGGTGATTATATCGAAACCTAGCTCATTGAGGCTTTACTAACTTATTGCTTAACGGCTATTTATATACTAGTAGTCCACCGTCCAAATCTTCACCCAAGGAAACATAACGTTATGTGTAATCCTAATTCACCGCTTAGTCTACCTATTCACTTAACCAAGGGTAAAGACAGGTCATTAATATTGTGATCCTATTACTCTAGATATATAAACGGCTATATGTTGTTCTATCCTGAACTCTAGCTAACGCGATATTTATATTCCTAGATCCAGTTGAATGATAGGTTAAACACATACTTAAGCACATAAACGAGTATGAAGTGTAACACCCCCAAAAATGTATCGCAGCGGAAATTAGACAGCAATACCTTCGATAGTATTAGCAATTCGTTAGGTTATAATACACTCGATCCTCGCGAAACTCACTCCTTGTCTCGTTGTCAGTATTTTCTTCAAGATCGAACAGAGTAAACAAAATAAAATAAGTCGAATTTCACAAGTCATGTTTCAAAAAAGAAATGGAATGTCATGAGGTGATGGGTTAAAGTTGTGTGCGAATTAATCGGCATGTTCCTAGAAGTTACGAGAAGTAAGCAAAGTTGAGACCGTAACGAGATGACGTAGGTGTTTCAACAGTATGGGGTGAGTGTTCAAACTCGGATTCGGCTTCGGATAGTAAGATAAAGTAGGGTCGGCAGACTGCGCCAATTTCAAAATCATAAGAGACGATATTATGTAAAGATGTGAACATCTTTTAAAGACGATCGTGTCACTCACGATGTCTTGGGAAATTCTTAGAGACCATTGCTTCACTCACAATGTCTTAAAGAAGTTTAGAGACCATTGTGTCACTCATAATGTCTTAGCAAAGAACTTAGTGTTTATACAGACAACTTCTATATAAACAATTGGGGATATATACGTAAGGAAATCATAACCGTAGAGAAAAGATAACCGCAAGACAAACATAAGCTCATAGTAAAATAGAGCTCAAGGGAAAAAATAAATGCAAAGCAACATAAACGCAGGGAACGATAAACGCAAGGCAGATATAAACCCATATCATAGCAGGCTCAAGGCAAAATGACACTCACGTATACGCCATAGCAAAAGCACGTATAAGGCACACATAAAAGCACGTAAGGATCACATACTGAATATAGAACAGACCTAGATATTCTACCTGGTTCTCTATAACCTAGGCTCTAAATACCAATGTGTCACACCTCCAAACGGGGCCTGGACGAAATACGTGTCCGGGGGTGTGACGTCATGATATGCATCACACAAAGCACAAGAGAACGACCACTAATGGACGTTTTAAAAATCATAACTCGTTGTATTTATTAAAAAAATGGATAGGTCTTACAAGATTTCAAATGATATAAAACACTGCGGAAGCGAAATTTAGTTTTCAAAAGGCAATGAGTATGAATGATAAGAAAAGTCTTGAGAGATGATATCATATTGCACGTAGACTCCACATAGCACATCAGAGAAGTCCAAAGCTAAGCACCTGAAAAACATGCTTAAAACGTCAACATAAAGTTGGTGAATTCATAGGTTTAATTCAAACGTAATTAGTGTGGACCACAAGTTTCCAAAACGTGTGCGATAGTTATAACATATACAACTTCACATAAAAAGGTATTTACGTTGCACTAAGCTCATGACACCGAGGCTAATAACGAAAACATATAGCAGCCCATAGTACAACCTTGCCTTACGTGAGTCCGAACCAAAGACCACTTAAACGAAAATTCTACATGACATACATCCAATGGCCTGTATAGTCAGTCAGACCCGACTATAAGATAACCAAACCCGATAAGGATTATTAGTCCCAATAGATCTATTTATTCCTCGCACTTTACTTATACCATCAATCACACCCAATTAATGACACGTCCCTCTATTAGCAAGCCATGTCACAATCCATGTTACCTACATGAAACAACCACCTTATTGCTGACATGAACAGTTACAAGGCATTAGTTTTCTGAAATTTTTAAATTTTTTTGACCTTTGTGGGATTTGAACTTGGGTCTCATCTTTCAAGAACAAGAGACACAACCACTAGACCAAGCCAATGGTTGTGATGGATAATAAAAAAACAAACTTGTCATCCTTTAAAAATTTATCCACAAAGTTTATCCAAAAATTATGAACGGTTTCCAAATTCATATCAACCCTAACATTTCTCCCAAAATCATTTTAAATCAAACCGATAATCAATTAACCATGACGTTTCTCCCAAATTCATTTCAAATCAAATCTATAATTATTTCAATCAAATCGTTTCTCCTAAATTATTTCAATCTATAATTATTTCAATCAATTAACCCTGACGTTTCTCCCAAATTTGTTTCTCCTAAAATTCGTTTCTCCTAAATTCATTTCAAATCAAATCAATTCACGCGTCTGATTATATAGTTTCCTTAATTAGTTCAATCATTCTTCGATTCAAAAAAGCAGCAAAAAACATGATACGCATGATTATCCCTAAAATCATTGGTTATTTATTTACATTCTTATCTACAATTCAGTTTGAATCCCTAAATTTAACCTATAAATACATAGTCAAATCAAGAACCCGTAATCACATACATCAACACACAAAGACATGAGCAACAACAAAATGACTAGGGTTCCAAACAAAAAAAGTTCCAGCTTTGGTTACCAGAAGTCCCTAACAGTTGGAAGCAGCAGTTTTGGAAGCAGCAGCTTTAGAAAGGACAAAGGTTTTTATACTTTTTTTAATTTATTGTTCTGTATTTATGAGTTTTTTATTAATCAGTTATATGTTTGTTGTTGAAAAGTTTTATCTTGTGTATCCAGTTGCCTATAATTGTAGTGGTTATATAATGTTGTTTATAATCTGTGTTATATATGATTTAAATCATCTAATGATATGTAATGGTGATTAACAATAATGGTGAATAAGTTTTTCTGTTTTTTCAAGTAAATCTATCATTGATTATATTTTATGGTTGTGGTTGATCTAAACATTATCATACGTATTTTAAGTTTTATGTTATTTGAATGACATATACATGGTCATACGTTTTTTCTTCAAAAGTTTTATCTGGTTATACTAAATTGATAATGGTCTATACAGTTGTTTATGCTTTTAGTGGTTATACAATGTTGTCTATTATTGTAGTCATATGTAATGGTGATTAACAAAAATGGTGAATACATTATTCTAATTATATCAATGATATGTAATGATGATTAACAAAATCTATCCTTTTATTATCTTTTATGATTGTGTTTGATATAAACATGATATGTATTTTAAGTTTTAGATTGGGATAATGATATATAATGGTGATTTGGTATTTTAAATTTTAGGAGTTGAGAATGCAAGCAACATCACTATGATCAAAGATGTTGATCCAATGCTTGACAACATCACAGTTCAGGGCCGATGCATCTCTCTTTGGCATTCACATAGCTTATTGAGTGCACATAACCAGATATATACCTAGATATGGTGTTTGCAGGATTCCAAGTATGTACATGTATTTGTGTATCTCTTATACATTACATATTTCACACACTATCGTTATATGTTGTATTTCATTTACTTTACAGAATAGCAGGATCCAAGTTTATGTCAAGAAGGAGTGGATGTTTTGGTTTGACCCGTTGTTCAAAGAAGGCCAGTGTTATGCTATCTCCAACTTTGCCATCGTTGAAAACAGTGGTAAGTTGCCACTGTTTCCACACAAGTACAAGATAAGTTTTTACAAGGGCACCGTGGTGACAAGGATTGACCCTTTCGACGAAAATCTTAATGGTTTCATTCTTGAACCGTTCAATCGTCTCTTGGATGGCACTCACCACTATCACACAAACAGAATGCCTTGGAGTATATGTTTATCTATTTAAGATCTTTAGGGACAATGGAGATAAGTTTTAAGTTTTATTTATTATTCTGATTCCTTAGTATAAAGTTTTTTAACTATAAAACAGATGTCATTGGTTCCGTTGTGGCAATCGGAGATGTGGTCCCTGTACAATCTGTTGCAGGCCGAATGATACGAAGGACTGTTGTTATCGAGGATTCAGAGTAAGTATACATACATTAATTTTTACCATTCCTAATTGAAGGTTTCGTAATTCAGTTTTCATAAGTTGAAGGTTTTCGTATCTCCCATTTAGAGTTTCATAACACAATTTCAGAGGTTAAGAATTCTCTTGCTTTTGAAATTGAGGTTTCGTAAAAAGGCTTCTGTTATTTATTCTTTGTGTATAGATCAAGGTTTCATATCTTTTACGGTTTCGTATTTGTGTGTTGTAATACAAACTTATTGATTAGTGCTCTTTGATTTCATAATTGCAAGACTTATCGCTACAACGATCCAAAGTTTGCATTGTATTCATTGTTTGATTGCAACATGTCCTGCTTCAAATCAAATAAACTCGGCTTGCTGAATCTGAGCTACTGATGACCTCCCAATTCTGAGAACCGGAATTAATATAACATGGAAAGTCGGTTTTAGGAGGTATTCTGGAAATAAGCAGGAATGTAACGGGATGTATGTGGCATTCCACTTGAAAAAGGACCTTACATAGGCCCATAAATATGATCCAGATAATTCAAGTAAACAGATATTGAACCAATGTCTAAAAGACTGACGCTAACAAGAAACATACATTGCTAATGTTTGAGTAATGAATTATCTTCTACCAAGAAATCCAAATGACATCTATAATTCAGTGGATGCTTGCAAAGATGCTCAAAAATGTAGGAACAAATTAGATGGTTGATGTATGGTTCTGAAGTAACTAAACATGTGACACACTCACGACTCATGAATGAATTTGACAAATTTGAAGCAAAGGAAGGAGAATCATTAGAATATGTGTATTAAAGGTTGTCAACACTTGTGAATATTATGGATCGTAATGATGTTCGTCCTATCAAAGTATCCATCAACACCATGTTTCTCAATTCTTTGCAACCTGAGTGGAGCAAATATGTTACACTGAATCGTCAAAACAAAAATTTGAGTGTTGTCGAGTATGATGCGTTATATGATGCCTTACTACAATTTGAGCCACATGTTCAAGCATCTAAGGCAAAGAGAGCTGCAAAGAACCATGATCCATTAGCACTAATTGCTCATTCAAATGCTTGTTTATCACAATCTCATATAAGTCCTTCATACTCTTAGTTACCACAACCATATTATGTCACTAATCCTTCATTCGTAGTTGATTATGAAGAAGATTATCAAAGGGAGTTACAAGGGAATGCTCAGGAAGATAAGCTCACAATAGCAATGATGTTATTAGCTCAAGCAATCACTTAGAAATTCTCTACTCCAACTAATAATTGTCTTCGTACTTCATCAAACACAAGGAATCAAGTTGTGATACATGATGGTAGGGTTGACATACAAACTAAGAATGCTTGCTATTGTGGGAATGGTAATAGGAATGCAGGGAGGCAAAATAGGAATCAAGCAGCTAATGCAGGAAATGGTCCGGTTCAGTAGATTGATGAAAGTAATCAGATTGTCCAGCGTGTTCCATGAACTGAGTCAAATCCGGGAAGGACAAATTTTTAGTGTTAAAACTGCAATGCAAAAGGTCATTATGCTTGCGATTGTCCAAAACCCAAAGTTTGTGATGAAAAGTATTTCAGGGAACAGATGCTGCTAGCAATGAAAGATGAAGCTGGAGGTACCATCAATGATGAAGAAAATGATTTCAATGCTCGACAATTCTTATGGAGATGAAACATTAAAAGAGTTAACTGCCGCAGTAATCATGATGGCACGCATTCTGTAACACCCCCAAAAATGTGTCGCAGCGGAAATATGTCTGGGGGCGTTACTTCATAATACAACAACACAAGATACAAGAGAACGACCTCTAAATGTGTCGTTTAAAAAGTAATCTCGTTGATTTTCTTGAAATTGATCTAACATTTGTCTCATAATTGCATCACAATGAAAAGCTTGGAAACAATACAACGAGATTTGATCATTTGAATGTAGTAGACTCCAATGCATATCAAGCAGGCCAAGATCTAATTCACCTGAGAAAAACATGCTTAAAAGGGTCAACATAAAGTTGGTGAGTTCATAGGTTTTTGTAAGTATAAATGTTGAACCAAAGTTCTGTAAAGCGTGTATGACCGTTTCAATCCTTGAATGTTCTTCCAAAATGTATGTATGATTTTTAGGAATCAAAGAGTTGTAAAATATGCATGACCATTCAAATCCTCAAATAGTCACAAAATGTACGTATGAAAATTGGACCGCAATTGTCCAAAGTATGTATTGTCACTTTATTCAAAGCAACGTAAATATTCCTATGTGTATAAAACAATGATTACAATTATTCTAAGTTCATGAAACCGATGCTTTATGTACCCATCGTAGGTGTCCCCTCCAAGAACACTCGGGTAGTAATGAAAACCATATATACCCATCACAGGTGTCCCCTCCAAAAATACTCGGGCAGTAATGAATATGTACCCCTCGCAGGTGTCCCCTCCAAGAACACCCGGGCAATAATGACTGTGTACCCCTCACAGGCGTCCCTTCCAAGAACACCCGGGCATTTACTTGTAGATATCAGTTCAATCCGCTTAAGCTAATTCGTAATCATTTCAAAAGTAAAATATGTATTTGTGACCAAAAATGAAGTCAAGTAATGTATCTCATAGCGAGCTATATAAATGAGTGTGTAAACCAATTTGTAATCAACCATGTAAATGCATTTGTAAACAAGCATGTTCTCACCCCAAAAATATATGTAAAATAAAATCAAATTAAAAATATCAAGATTTGATTAAGTCGTGGTTTAACTTGTATAATATCCGAATATAACTCGTTCGATATGTTAAGTGTTGATAAAATCATTTTCGTTCATGAAATGCCCTTAGGTTTTCTATATTTACAAAAACAGTCCCCTATGTTTATGATAATACAGTTATTTACACTTTACAACCCTTAGGTTTCTCAATGTTACACTTTTAGTCCCTTCAATCTTTCAATAATTTACACTTTAGTATTATTTAATTCAAACAAACAGCCCCTTAAGTTTTAGAAATGTCAAAACAGCCCCTAGACTTTATAGGAAAATAGTTTTGACAGTTTTAACCCTCAACTTTACAAAGTTACACCTTTCAGTCCCTTAACTTGTAAAAATCACATTTTAAGTCCTATCAAGTGGCATTTGCTTTTAATGGACCCCAATAAGCCATATAAGCTGGGTCAGCTTATAAATAAGCTCAGATGAGCTTATTTTGGCTTGTTGGGCCTTATTGGACTCGTTAAGGCCCAATAAGAAATCCAAAGGTCCAAAATTAGTTTTCAAAGCACAAAGCCCTTATTAAAGTCATTTAAACTTACATAAAAATTGTTAAGCTGAAAAATATGCTTGGGAGCTTGATTTGAGCTTTTTCGAGCACATTGGGCTCGTTAGCCCCACAATCTAACCCGAATGTTTGAAGTAAAGGTCCATTATGGTTTTCATATCGGAATCAAACTTATTTTCTTAACTAAATATTCACTCAGAAATCAGATTAAAGCTATATTTACTTAGTGTGGCATATTAATAACCGATAAGCCTCGGGAAATAGCTTTTTGGGACTCGAAACGAGCCCATTTAGATTTAAGGGTTTCGACTTGATTCATTAAGGTCCAATAATTTTTATAGGTTTATTATAAGCCTTATAAGTTGCTTAAGCTCACAAATAAGATGTTTAAGCTTATTTGTGGCTTATGAGCTTCGTGGGTCACGGAAATGGGCTAATGAGCCTAATATAGGTTTGTTTTGTGCTTTCATGATACATAGGGTCCATATAAGCCCTAATAAGCACCTTAGGCTTTTGAATAAGCACTTAGAGCTTATTACTAAATTGTGGGCCCCACTGCAAGGTCTGTTGGGCCTGTTTGGGTTAATGGGCCCATTCGTGGCCTGCTAAGACTTCCTATGCATATGCTTAATCCAAAGAGGTTTCAGAATTTTATAAACCCTTGATACAGCTTAAATGACTTATTTATATGCCAAGGGCCCTTCTACCACTTGAACTGTTGGGCTGTTGGTCCCAAACGCGGGCTTGTTTTGGTTTTTTAACGAGACTCCAATGGTCCGTTAATCTCTCTAGTGCTTTCCTAAGCTTCGATATTATTCTAATCACCAACGTAAGCTTATTTAGCAAGTATAGAGGTCGCGGTTGTCCCATGCAACCGTTTAAATGGGTCACGTACTCCTTCCCAAGCCATAGTATCGTGTTTACACAAAAGGTTTACGTATAGTTTTTGAGGAAATCGTGTATATGACTTAGTGTTCACGTCGGTTCCCAAGTTTTCATTTTTAAATGAATACACCTAAGCCTTAGCTTGTTGTTAAATTACTTGTACGTGTTCCTTTATATTTTAACACCACACAAGGTCGTATATACGCATAAACATTGCGTGTAACATGTATGTTTGTACTTATTTTGCCTAAGCTCACGTTAGCTTATTATTTACAAGTTAGCGTGACATAATGACTAGTAAATAAAAGAAAACAAATATAGTATGAAGTGTATAGTTTGAACGCGACTTACAATGAGTCCTAAGGTTTTGTTTCGAGTGTATGCGAGTATTGTGGCAACCTACGTGCGAAATACACGATCAACAACCAAACCCTAAGCTTCAAAGCTTTGTAACACCCAACCTTAGCTCGTGTATTCCTTGTGAACTTGTATGAAAAGCCTTAGTGTTGTGCGTTGGTTCGAAGGAAAGTAAGAAGGTGTTTGTTTGCGTTTTATAACCCGAGACAAGAGAGAACTAGTATTGTTTTTCTTGTTTGAGTGTTTGTGAGTTGTAAGAGTGT
Source organism: Tanacetum coccineum (assembly GCA_026074375.1). Lineage (NCBI taxonomy): Eukaryota > Viridiplantae > Streptophyta > Magnoliopsida > Asterales > Asteraceae > Tanacetum > Tanacetum coccineum. Next base: position 23,827 of record BQNB010010414.1, on the reverse strand, counting down.
TAAATGGTAAGTATGGATGAGTATTTATAGGCAAGAATACTAGTTACATATTCCTAGTCCCAAACAAACCAAAACCGGCCCTAACTAGATGGTTTTGTGGTTTCTAGTTAGCCTCACATTGTTTCTTGTTAAACCACTTAGGTACATTTCTTAATTACATGATCTAAGTACAAGATTTACCAAGATTTAGCAAAATCTTAAGGTTTGTGTATGTACATGCATGTTGCCGGGTATCCAAGGGAGAAAAGAGAGCAAAATGGTCATTAACCATTGTGTATTTGCTTAATCTAGGGACATGTTGTACAAGGTTTAATTACATAGGATTTGTACATGTACTTAAGGATCATTAGAAGATTTCTAGGTGCTTTTGTTTCCCCATAACTGGCCTTAGTGGGTATTAACACAAGATTTTTATTAAATTTTGTGTTTAAGGTTTAAAAGTGGGTATTGGTTTGAGTTTAGGTAAGTCTAGGTATTTTCGGGGTGTGTCTAAATGTATTTTATTGCGAAACGTAAGCCTTTTACGTGACCAATAAAAATAAAATACACAAAGTTAATAATTATCTTCTTAATAATTATATAACACTTGTTTGACGTAAACCTTAATTTATTTGGTGATCGTTTACGTTAAATGATTATTCTTAGTCTACGCGATTTAGCTTAAAAGTTACATTAAAAGTAAACGCGTATCGTACCAAAATAAATAGCGACGAATAATAGGAGTCGTAAAATGACCTGAAATTAAGAAATGTTACAATATCACACTAGCATCTCTTGAGTTTCTGGTTCTTTTTCATGATATGTTGTTAAAAGGCTAGTACCCAACACTGTTGGTATGTGCTTAATTGCACATACCTTTTACCTTTAAAAAACGAGCTAAAATAGCCAAAAACGGACTCAAAATGCCAAATATATGCTTGTTTTGCTAATTGTGTTGTGCGGGAACGGATATCTCACAATTAACGGGCTCTTCCACAAATTGGAGCTTATCGTCAACGTGAATTCCTTCTAACGGCATGACTAATGGTTCGTCAGCGTAACATTTCTTCAGATTAGACACATGGAAAGTATGGTGAACTCTGCTCAACTCTTGAGGAAGTTCCAGCCTGTAGGCAACTTTCCCAACTTTGGCTAACACCTTGAAAGGTCCGACATATCTCGGGTTCAACTTACCCCGCTTACCGAAACGTACAACCCCTTTCCAAGGTGAGACCTTGAGCATAACCCTATCCCCAACTTCGAACTCCATCGGCTTTCGCTTCAAATCCGCGTAGCTCTTTTGTCGATCCTGAGCAGCTTGAATTCTAGTTGATCTCATGACGATCTTTTCCGTTGTTTTTGGATCAATTTCGGACCAGTCAGTTGAGCTTCCCTAACTTCGGCCCAGAACATAAGTGATCGACATTTTCGGCCATAAAGTGCCTCATAAGGTGCGGCCTTTATGCTAGCGTGATAACTGTTGTTATATGAAAACTCGGCTAGTGGCAAATGCTTAACCCATCCTTTGCCAAAATCGATCACGCAAGCACGTAGCATGTCCTCGAGAGTTTGGATAGTTCTCTCGCTCTGGCCGTCGGTTTCTGGATGATACGCAGTGCTCATACTTATATCTGTACCTAAAGCTTTCTGAAATGATCTCCAGAAATTTGATGTGAATCTCCCATCACGATCACAAATGATTGAAACAGGTATTCCGTGTCTTGCTACTATCCTGTTCAGGTACAACCTTGCTAACTTGTCCAATGGATCATTCTCCCTTATTGGCAAGAAGTGAGCAGATTTTGTAAGTCGATCCACAATCACCCAGATGGTGTCAAAACCTTGTGACGACCTAGGAAGCTTGGTGATAAAATCCATTGTGATATTATCCCACTTCCATTCGGGTATCGCTGGCTGTACTAGCAACCCCGATGGCCTTTGATGTTCGGCCTTGACCTTTGCACATGTTAAGCATTTGCTAACATATGTGGCGATGTCAGCTTTCATATTGGGCCACCCATATAGCTTTTTCATATCTTGGTACATCTTTTCAGAACCGGGATGGATAGAGTATTTTGACTTGTGAGATTCGTGCATAATCACGGATCTTAAGTCTCTATATCAAGGTAACCAACTCCTGCCATGTAAACATAAAGTTCCGTCGGCGCGTGGTTCCAACTTTTCCTTGGGTATATCCTTTCTGATCATACCGCCTACATCTTCATTCGCAAGATTTTTTGGTTTCTGGGCTTCGATCTGAGCTTCTAGTATTCGTTTGGGAAGATCCAAGCCAATGGTCATAACTAAGGCTCGAACCCGCAATGGCTCAATCCGTTCCTTACGGCTCAGTGCATCTGCCACTACGTTTGCCTTCCCTGGATGATAACGAATGTCACAATCGTAATCACTTAGCAATTCTAGCCAACGGCGTTGCACTCTATGTAAAGCTCTTTTGATCGAGAATGTGATGTAAAATCTATGGTCGGTGTACATGGTGCTTTTGGTTCCTATAGGTAATGTCTCATAATTTTAGAGGCAAACACCAAGATCTATGTTATTAAATCATGAGTGGTGTAGTTCTTCTTGTGAACTTTTAGTTGTCGAGAAGCATAGGCAATCACCTTCTCTCTCTGCATCAATACAACACCTAAACCCTTGTGTGACGCATCACAGTAGACCACAAAGTCTTTGCTTCCTTGAGGTAAAGCTGGTTTTGGGCACATGCCTCTCAAATTCCTGTTTTATTAATTTGGAAAGCGTTTTTCATCCTTTTCACCCTAGTCAAACTTGATTCCTTCTTGTGTGAGCTTCGTCATTGATTTAGCATCTCAAAATCCTTCATATAACCTTCGGATAGAACCAGCAAAGGACCTAAAAATTGGCGGTTCTCCGCGGTGTTTAGGAGGACGCCCAATCTGGTTAGATTCTATCTTGGCTGGATCCACATGTATGCCTCTACTATCAATGACATGACCGAGAAATTGTACTTTCGGAATCCACATAGATTCCATTTTGAAAAACTAGGCATACAACTTTTTCCCTTCTTAAGCAAGATTAGAAATTGTCTTTAGACGCTGTTCTTCATGCTCTTTCTTGTCCTTTGAATAAATAAGTATGTCATCGATGAAGACAATTACGAACTTATCCAAGTAGGGCTTGCACACTCGGTTCATGAGGTCCATGAATACCGCAGGTGCGTTTGTTAGGCCGAATGGCATAACCTGAAACTTGTAATGACCATACCGCGTTCGGAATGCCATCTTTGGAATGTCTTGCTCTCGTACTCTAAGCTGGTGATAACCCGATCTCAAGTCTATCTTTGAATAAATACTGGATCCTTGGAGTTGATCAAATAAATCTTCGATCATCGGGAGTGGATAACGATTCTTCATTGTCAACTTATTTAACTCACGGTAGTCGATGCACATCCTGAATGACTGGTATGTGCTTAAATACACATACCTTTTACCTTTAAAAACGAGCTAAAATAACCAAAAACGGACTTAAAATGCCAAAGATACGCTTGTTTTGCTAATTGTATTGTACAGGAACGGATAACCAAGAAAAGGACGAAAAACAAAGCCAAAACGACAAAACCGGACTCGGAATGGAAAAGACTGTGAAAGACAAAGCCAAATCGAAGCCGGAAAGTCAATCAAGTCAAAAAGTCAACAGAAAAGTCAACTGGTCAAAGTCAAAGTCAACCCAAGTCAACCCCGAGGCCAAAGTCACAGAAATATAAGTTCAGGGACTGAAATTGTCAATCCCTAAACTTATATATAAAGAAAAAAAGAGAAAAATGAAGACAAGGGCTGTTTTTGCAAAATACTCAAAGTGACAAGTGGGGGTCAAAAGTTTCATTTCCCATGGGAATTTGAACAAGTTTCTCATCACATACGATCACGGCGTGATACTTTCTTAGCCAATCCATGCCGATTATAATGTCGAAACTTCCCAGTTCTACGGGCATTAGATCTATGTTGAACGGATGGTTTAAGAAATTTAAAGTACAACCTCGTATAATAGTGTCTATCCCGACTAGTTTCCCATCTGCTAGGTTAGGCCATCATTAACTATTTTCTTATGGAGTTGGGATCGATGTTAATCAGGGAACTAAATGCAGTAGATATAAAGCTTCTATCGGCACCAGTGTCGAATAAGATAGATGCATAGTGGTTGTTTAAGAGGAACGTACCCGTGACGACATTTGAGTCCGGGTCCCTCGATGCATTCCCTTTCTTCTCTGCATTCCCAACTGCATACACCCAGCCTTGTGCACTCCTATTTCCTCCATCCTTATTCTTCAACTTTAGACAATCTCTCTTAAAATGTCATGGGGCTCCACATTCAAAACAACCATTCCCCTTGGGATTTTCCCCATTGCCCTTCTGAGTATTAGCAACATTTGTGTTGCCAAAAATCCTGCAGTCGCGGGCAAAGTGCCCTAATCCAGAGACTAACGGACAAAGCGAGAGGACTATTCAAACTCTCGAGGATATGCTACGTGCTTGTGTGATCGACTTTGGAAATGGTTGGGTTAAACATTTGCCATTAGTTGAGTTTTCATATAAAAATAGTTATCACGCTAGCATCAAGGCTGCACCATTTGAGGCACTTTATGGTCGAAAGTGTCGTTCACCTGTTTGTTGGGTCGAGGTTGGAGAAGTTCAACTCACCGGTCCAGAAATAGTTTAAGAGACAACCGAGAAGATCATTCAAATCAAACAAAGGATTCAAGCCGTTCGTGATCGACAAAAGAGTTCCGCTGATTTAAAGCGTAAGCCGACAAAATTTCAAGTTAGAGATAGAGTTATGCTTAAGGTTTCACCTTGGAAAGGGTCGTACGTTTTGACAAACGGGGGAAGTTAAACCCTAGGTATGTTGGACCTTTCAAGGTGTTGGCTAGGGTTGGAGCCGTTGCTTACAAGATTGAGCTTCCTCAAGAGTTGAGCAGGGTTCACAGTACATTTCATGTATCCAACTTGAAGAAATGTTATTCCGACGAACCATTAGCCATTCTGTTGGATGGACTTCATATTGATGATAAGCTCCATTTTGTAGAGGAACCTGTAGAAATCATGGATCGAGAAGTCAAACGGTTAAAGAAAATCCGTATCCCAATTATATTAGTCAAGGTTCGATGGAACTCCAAGAGAGGTCCTGAGTTCACATGGGAACGTGAAGACCAATTCAAGAAGAAATACCCACACCTTTTCACCAAGACCGCATCGTCGTCAAGTGCTGCATTGTAAGCCTTGAGGACAAGGCTCAGTTAATGGGAGAAGTCTATAACACCCCGTGTTTTCAAGTCATTGACGACGTCGATAAACCTAATATTTATTTTATATGTACGGCGTTAACTTTTAATTTCCATGTATTTAAGTATAAATCGCGTAAGCTAAAAATTACGTTCAATGTAAACAGCAATCAAACAATAAATTTTTACATCAAGCAAGGGATAAGTAATAATTTGAGAATAATTATGGTCTTTGTTCATTTTATTTTTATTAGTTACGTAAAGTTATACGTTAACGCGATAATTGCGTTAGGCGACTCTCGGAAACACAAAAACTTATTCTACCATCAACATATACCCACTTTTATACCCAATACATAAAAGTTACAAAATATATCATATATATCATATGTATGCCGAAAATTTGCAATATCGAGCATCTCTCTAAATAAGAAAACTCTCCATTGTGGTCAAATGTACAACACTTACCTACATTTAAAACCTACTAAGTTGGTCACTTGACCTCAAGACAAGAAAACAAGGACCCTAGAAACCCTCATTGTGTTGCTTGACTTACTATTGCATACTTTTTGCCAATTGAACACATGATATTCAAGATATCAAAAAAGAGTAGACACATATGAAACTTTACACTTAACTAGAAAATCAAACAAACTCTCATTTTTCCTCTCTATATGCTACGGCATCAAAGCACATTAAGAAAAACACCAACACATAAACCATAACAATTTTTCTAACAACCCATACACTCCTATTACACATCGACCTAAGATTTCTAAGGTATTAACAATAAATGGCTAAGCCATTTTCAAGTATTCACAAGTGAAAGGAAGCTATGGTTTTTATTAATATAAATAATGGTTTTCTTTGGCAAGCTTGGATTCTAGGGCTAACAAGAGTTAAGCATTTGTTTTATCATCAACCTTCACAACATCCAAAGGTCAACTAGAACTCTTAATTCTTGTAAATTTTCATTGATATCCATATGTTGTATCTATTTTTTAAGTTAAATCCACCATTTAAGTTTTTATTCATGAAAATGAAGTTTTCACTAGCAATGATCATTTTGTAAACTTATATACATGTGATGTTATTACTTATATCATACTAAAAAGGATGAGAAAATATTGTATTAAGTTGTTTTGGTGTAAAAATGATTAGAGGTTAATTAGGGTTTTTATGATTTCTTTAATATGTGTTTTTAAGTTAAAGGAAATAGAACGACAAGTTAATATTGATTATGGATCTTCATGATAATATTATATGATCCCAAGAAAGAGGTACTACAAGGATTAGAAAACATGGGACAACATAATAGTTTTTATGTAAAATGAATAAATATAATAACTAGTGATTTAATGGTTATTTAAAAAAGTTATGTTTATATGTAAAATAAAAGAAATTGGTAATGTTTTTTTTTTTTTTTTATTTTTTTTGGGGACAAAAAAGAAACCTTGATGGATCATGGACATAATAAACATATGATATATGACATATATATAATATAAGGCACATATGATACTTTTGGTGAAATACAAAATGATAAATAAAGGAAACAAGGGTTGAAAATGGACTTATCAAACTAGCACAAACATTCTGTCCAACTGAGCGAGTGTATAAGACATAACTCCATTTATATTTTATAAGATAAATGACATTTCACGAAGATTCGAAAAGGGAAAAGAAACTTGTCAAACGGATAAATAACGAAAAAGTTACGGTAAAAACAAGTTATACGCTATTAAACGGAGTCGTAAAAGAATTTTTATAAAAACGTTTTATAAAAATTGTATAAACAGCAAGTATTGATATTTTTAACAAATTATACATATTTTTAGGATTCAAAAATGATGAATAAACGTATTTTTCCAATTAATAACGAAACGAGTTTAGAATATTCGCTAGTTTACCGACAAAAAATACTTTTATAAACTATTTTTATAAAAGTTACATTCATGACAGAAAGTTATATTTTTGTAAACCTCATAAATATATAGAACTTTCAATTACGAGAACGTGCTCGAAATAATCGTTAAAAACGGAGCTATAACGAATAAAATACGACATTTACGGGTTTTACGACAACAAATACGATTTAAATAAAACTTACGTCTGATGTGAACAGTAAAAGTTACTGTTCACCAGGGGGTCAAAATACAGAAAATGTCAAATTATGATAACTCGTCTTAATACGAAAAGATGGGCATAAGAAACGCAAGAAACGGATTAGAAACGTGAAAGTTATGACGTATTTACCAAAAGTATTTTTTATAAACAATTTTAATTTAAAAAACAGTTTCACTTAAATATTTAGATGGTGTATTAGCTTATCTAGACTTAATCATGGTAGGAGTACTTAATGATTAGTACTTATATCGAACTTAATTTAATTAGGTTTGCATTTGATCGATTCGCGTGAACGCGTTATTTTGTAGATAACTTGGCCCTTCTCACTCAATTTGAGTTCATAGCCCCACCGTTTTTAAAAGCTTTTGTTTACAAATTTTTGGAGTAAAAACATGCAATGCTTTACAATTGGACACAAGTGGTTAAGTTTCATGTTATGATTACGTGTTGCCTAAGTAGCGATAACCCATATCTGAGCCCATTATCATGAACTGTCAATTACTGGACTGTGAGCGCGAATGTTATGAATAGATCTATTGGGTTTGACAACCCCGTTCGGGTGTGATATCTATCAGCTGGACAAACGAACGTATACCATGTCGAATATAGGATGTTGCGGGTTAGAACATCACCACGGGCAATGTAGGCCATTAATTTGGTATTCATACACGTCAAGCTTCAGTGTCATGAGCTTAGAGCAACGTAATTACATTTATATGATGTCTGCATCTGTTGCATTATCATACACTTGGGAAATCTTGTGGTCCTACAATATATGATTTATCAAACCTATGAATTCACCAACATTATTGTTGACGTTTTAAAGCAATCAATTTTTTCATGGATCAATAAGCAAACATTAAATCCCGAGTTGCGATGGATACATTGGTGGTTTTGATTTGGATGTCATGCATTAAAGATTTTGTCGCATTTCATTTTGTTATTTGTTATGGGCTGAAAATCTTTGTATTTTGATCAAGTGAACAAGTTAAGCTTCGGGCTTATGTAACAATTACTTTGTTAAATCCAATGTATCATTTTCAAATGACTTTTTGGTCGTTCTATATATATCTTGTGTTATTGATCTGAGAAGTAACACGCCCCGGACCCTTATTCCGCTGCGACCCAATTTGGGGGTGTTACACCAATGGTATATACTCAGGGTATATAGGCTCTGGCACGTAGTCAGGATCATGTGTCTGTATAAACATAGGCTTACGCTCATCCTCGTCTTGAGGAACTGGCGGTGTCTGTGGATCCTCTAGGCCTGGTATGTAATCAGGTGACGGTGAGGCTACTGGCTGTATAGGGAGTCTGTCGTATCCTAATATGATGACCCGTGGAATGCCTCCCTCAGATATCTCCTCATCATCGGCTCCCCAGAAGACTCTGCCTGGCTCAGAGTCGGTGTAGACGGAAGTGTAGGTAACCACAGATGATGCCGAAGACATGACTGCTGTAAAAATAAAAATAACTTATATAAGTATTGCTTATAAGAGAGATCGGTATGATATCTCTATAAACTTTAATTATAAGAGTGGTCTCTATGTTATATTTATAAGATTTAATTATAAGAGTCTTATAGTAATTTACATAATATAATTTATATACACGTATATCAATCAATCATGTAAGCACTTAGTAACTACTAATGCTAAAACAATGCATGTCATGTAAGCATATATCCTGGATGCAAAAAAGTAATGTATGTATGTCCCTCGCAAATCCCATTTGTGAAAACAGTGTTTGAAAACGGTTATAGTCCAAACAAAAACTTTTGACCTGGTTCTCTACAACCTTAGCTCTGATACCAATCTGTAACACCCCCAAATCTGGGTAGCAGCGGAATATAATGTATATCTGAGGGCGTTACTTCATAGATCAATAACACAAGATATGAGAACGACCACTAAACGTGTCGTTTGAAAAAGATACATTAGATTAACAAAATACTTGTTTGTTACATAAGCTCATGGCTTCAAATTGTTCAACAGTATAAATAAAGATTTCGGTTTATAACAATTGTCCCCAAAATGTAATAAGAAACCAAATCTTTAATATGACTCTTTAATTATTGACTTCCAATGTATCACTGCACCTCGTGCCTTATTGACCTGAGAAAACATGCTTAAAAAAAAACGTCAACATAAGTTGGTGAATTCATAGTTTATGCAAATCAATAGTAGGACCGCAAGATTTCCAAGTGTATGATTAAGCAACAAATGCAAACATCATAAAAAGTAATTACGTTTTCCTAAGCTCATGACACTGAAGCTCGACATGTATGAATGCAATAAATTGCCAATAAATGCCCGTGAATGATGTTCTAACCCGCAACATCTCAATCCGACATGGTATATACTTTTGTTGTCCGTCACCCGGTACAGTGACGCTACTCACCGAAACTGGGATGTCAATCCCAAATAGATCTATTTATAACATTCGCGCTCACTACCTAGTGATTGACAGTTCATGATAAAGGCTCAGTGGGTTATCGCTACTTAGGTAAACAGTAAAATATGGGGCTATGAACTCACCTTGGTGAATAGTCCTCTAAAAATGATAAATATATCCAAGTATAGCAATGAATCACACCGTCAAATACCTAAGCAAATACGGCCAGTCTTAGTCTACAAGTTTAGGCTAACGACTCAATGCATAAACTACAATAAATTGCTAGTTTATATATACTGTTATCACTTGTGTGGTGGTGCACCTGTTTATTGTATTTGAATTCACTTGATGGCTCTTAGGAAGGTATACGATCACACATGTTTCTAGTATACGTATAATCATTATTAATAAATATTCATATTTATTAAGTCGTGGTTTAACTTGTATAATATCCGAATATAAATCGTCCGATATGTTAAGTGTTGATAAAATCATTTTCGTTCATGAAATACCCTTAGGTTTTTTATTTTTTAAAAAACAGTCCCTATGTTTATGAAAATATAGTATTTACACTTTAAACCCTTAGGTTTCCAAAGTTACACCTTTAGTCCTTTAACTTTTCAATAATTACACTTCAAGTACTTATATATTTCAAACAGCCCCTTATGTTTTAGAAATGTCAAAACAGCCCCTAGACTTTATAGGAAAACAGTTTTGACAGTTTTAACCCTCAACTTTACAAAGTTACACCTTTAGTCCCTTAACTTGTAAAAATCACATTTTAAGTCCGATTAAGTTCTAGCAAGTGGCATTTGGTTTTAATGGACTCCAATAAGCCATATAAGCTGGGTCAGCTTATAAATAAGCTCGGATGAGCTTATTTTGGCTTGTTAGGCCTTATTGGACTCGTTAAGGTCCAATAAGAAATCCAAAGGTCCAATTGGGTTTTCAAAGGCACATAAGCCCTTATTAAGTCTATTTAAACTTACTTAAAATTGTTAAGCTGAAAAATAAGCTCGGGTGAGCTTATTTGAGCTTTTTCGAGCTCATTGGGCTCGTTAGCCCAACAATCTTAACCCGAATGTTTGTAAAGGTCCATTAGGGTTTCAATATAGGATCAAATCTTATTTTCTTAACTCAATAAGCACTCATGAAATCTGATTAAGCTGTTTTTACTTCGTGGCTTATTTAATAAGCCGATAAGCCTCGGAAATGGGCTTTTGGACCCGATACGAGTCCATTTAGTGTTTTAAGGGTTTCGGCTTGATTCATTAAGGTCCAATAATTTTTCTAGGTTTATTATAAGTTTACTAAACTGCTTAAGCTCACAAATAAGCTGTTTAAGCTTATTTGTAGCTTATGGGCTTTCGTTGGTCACGGAAATGGGCTAATGAGCCCGATATAGGTTCGTTTTGTGCTTTCATGATACATAGGGTCCATATAAGCCCTAATAAGCACCTTAGGCTTTTGAATAAGCATTTAGAGCTTATTACCAAATCATGGGCCCCACTGCAAGGTTTGTTGGGCCTGTTTGGGTTAATGGGCCCATTCGTGGCCCGCTAAGGCTTCCTATGCATATTGTTTATTCCAAAGAGTTTTAAGAATTTTATAAACCCTCGATAAGCTCAAATGAGCTTATTTATAAGCCATGGGCCTCTACCCATGGACTGTTGGGCCTGTTGGGCCCAAACGCGGGCGTGTTTTGGATTTAACGAGACTCCAATGGTCCGTTAATCTCTCTAGTGCTTTCCTAAGCTTCGATATTATTCTAATCACCAACGTAAGCTTATTTAGCAAGTATAGAGGTCGCGGTTGTCCCATGCAACCATTTAAATGGGTCACGTACTCCTTCCCAAGCCATAGTATCGTGTTTACACAAAAGGTTTACGTATAGTTTTCGAGGAAATCGTGTATATGACTTAGTGTTCACGTCGGTTCCCAAGTTTTCATTTTTAAATGAATACACCTAAGCCTTAGCTTGTTGTTAAATTACTTGTACGTGTTCCTTTATATTTTAACACCACACAAGGTCGTATATACGCATAAACATTGCGTGTAACATGTATGTTTGTACTTATTTTGCCTAAGCTCACGTTAGCTTATTATTTACAAGTTAGCGTGACATAATGACTAGTAAATAAAAGAAAACAAATATAGTATGAAGTGTATAGTTTGAACGCGACTTACAATGAGTCCTAAGGTTTTGTTTCGAGTGTATGCGAGTATTGTGGCAACCTACGTGCGAAATACACGATCAACAACCAAACCCTAAGCTTCAAAGCTTTGTAACACCCAACCTTAGCTCGTGTATTCCTTGTGAACTTGTATGAAAAGCCTTAGTGTTGTGCGTTGGTTCGAAGGAAAGTAAGAAGGTGTTTGTTTGCGTTTTATAACCCGAGACAAGAGAGAACTAGTATTGTTTTTCTTGTTTGAGTGTTTGTGAGTTGTAAGAGTGTTAAATGGTAAGTATGGATGAGTATTTATAGGCAAGAATACTAGTTACATATTCCTAGTCCCAAACAAACCAAAACCGGCCCTAACTAGATGGTTTTGTGGTTTCTAGTTAGCCTCACATTGTTTCTTGTTAAACCACTTAGGTACATTTCTTAATTACATGATCTAAGTACAAGATTTACCAAGATTTAGCAAAATCTTAAGGTTTGTGTATGTACATGCATGTTGCCGGGTATCCAAGGGAGAAAAGAGAGCAAAATGGTTATTAACCATTGTGTATTTGCTTAATCTAGGGACATGTTGTACAAGGTTTAATTACATAGGATTTGTACATGTACTTAAGGATCATTAGAAGATTTCTAGGTGCTTTTGTTTCCCCATAACCGGCCCTAGTGGGTATTAACACAAGATTTTATTTAATTTTGTGTTTAAGGTTTAAAAGTGGGTATTGGTTTGAGTTTAGGTAAGTCTAGGTATTTCCGGGGTGTGTCTAAATGTATTTTATTGCGAAACGTAAGCCTTTTACGTGACCAATAAAAATAAAATACGCAAAGTTAATAATTATCTTCTTAATAATTATATAACACTTGTTTGACGTAAACCTTAATTTATTTGGTGACCGTTTACGTTAAATGATTATTCTTAGTCTACGCGATTTAGCTTAAAAGTTACATTAAAAGTAAACGCGTATCGTACCAAAATAAATAGTGACGAATAATAGGAGTCGTAAAATGACCTGAAATTGAGAAATGTTACAGTCTCCACCCGTTAAAAGAGCTTTGTCCTCAAAGCTTAAGACCTTGTAGTGGATGACGAAGCCCGGTTTGTGAAAAGCTGTGGGTATTTTCAAGTACCTCTGATGACAAACCAGCACCACTGATGAATACCATTCAGAGAGTGAACTCTTTGAACTTCATCAGCGACCTCAGTACTTCATCAGAGCCATGAATTCCTTTAACCACTATCAGAGTCAGGGTGTTTAATGACTTCTGGGTGTACACTCCGTACCTCCATCTCCAGATATCGGTATTAACAGATCCCTACAATTGAACTAAATTTCCAACATTTGTGGCTTTCGGGTCCGCTAAAGTTTCATTCATGTAATCTTTTATATATTGTGATTAATAATAAATCATAACTTACGGGGTTTATTCAATGTCTAACATGGTATCATTAGAATGTATGATCTTAAGACCTAATCGGAAATCAAGCCGCCACTTCTATACCACCCCGTCAAATGTCTCTAACGCCGTTTTAAACCTAGTCCTCCTGCCACCACAATCCACTTTCATACTTTCATACTTCAAGAAAAAAGAAAGAAAAAGAAAATCCTCATTAGCAATTTCGTAAGCTTGATACGTAATAGCAAGACAATGCAATCTTTTTATATTTTATTTTTCTGTTGAGATCTTTTCTTTAACTTTTGGTTAATAATTGTAGGTGCACTCATTCTCTTTTAACTTCTTTTGTTTACTTTTCTTTGTTATTCTTTTTAAGCACCCACAAAGGTTTGGTTCTTTAAAAAAGTTTAAAAAGTAAAAGAAAATACTAGTTGTTATACTTAATCTTTTTGCTACGTTTTGTTCTCCTTTTACGTAAATTCTTGTTTTTTATCATTTAAAATCATCCAAGGTGATACATAAATGTTTATTTAACTATCAAAGTGATGTCTAACATGAATATTTGTTTGTTTAAAACCATCCAACGTGATGTTAACATAAAGTCCGTGACTTAAAGCTTGAAGATTTGTCTCCGCATGTTAGCGAATTTCTTCAACAACTAATTATGTTCGATTTAATGCTTTGCTTTTGTTGCATGTTTATGCTTGTTATTGTTTGAAGATCAGTCTCCGCTTGTTGTCGTATCTCTTCATCAACAAATTATGTTTTTATTGTGTTAATGTTCTTTTTTAGTTTACTACTCCAGTCTGAGCTTTCGCGATTTCATCGCTCAGACTGCGGGGGAGTATTAGAGGATAAATATGGCCCAAGCCCGTTTGTAGGTTTAAGGTCAGCTAGGATTTCATTCATGTAATCTTCTATATATTGTTGTTAATAATAAATCACAACATGCGGAGTTTATTCAATGTCTAACGTAAACAAGTGTGGTACTTGCCATGAAAATTGATAATAATAATGTAAAGAGTGATGATCGAAGTTTCTAAACTAGTGATTGAGTTGATGAACGGAGAAAAAGGGAAGGAGATAAAGAAGAATACCAACGAGTGGAAGAAGAAGGCCGAGGAGGCATGTGTCGAAACTGGAGGTTCATCGATGGCGAATTTAGAGAAACTAATTCATCTTATGCAAACGTCTTCAAAATGATTCATAATCTATTTACATGTCGTGTTTCTTTACATGTGTTTGTTGTTTTAAGGAATGTTTTGAAATCCAGTTCGACTCGCCTGGTTCCAACCGATTGAAATCGGTTTTTCGGGTGAAAAAACGTCAAATTAAAACCGGATTCATATTTTTCCGAAACGCCGGTTTTGACCGACGGGTTTGAAGTCACCCGGGTCCAATTCCCCCCCCCCCCCCCGGTTCTTGGAGAACCCGGCCGGGGTTTTGGTTTTTTTTCGTGTTTTTTACAGATAAAACAAGTTAATTATATATATTTGCAACGTCATTTTACTTTACATGTTATATTAGTTAGTAAATGGTTTTTAGGCATAATATATGAAATATTCATGATTTGTATATATATATTTTTTGTATCATTGCAAAAAAAAAAAAATTTATGTGTAAGACCGGGTTAATCATGTGGTCGAACAGGTTAAACCGGTAATCTGATGACTCGTCTAAATCGATTAAAGATCCGGCTTTCAAAACGTTAGTTTTAAGTCATTAGTTTTTTTGTCACTTTTAGTTTTGTCAGCTTGTCATCCTGTATTCAATTTGTGCCCTTTTCGTCCCTATCAACTTGCATTGACTAAACTACCTTATGTGTAAGATTTATATAACTATGTTTTAGTAATAAAAATAAGGAATCATGTTATGTTTTTTATCAACAAGAAAGTAACGGATATATACTAAAATGGACAAGATTTTGGTTTTATGAGTTAGTTTGTTGTTAATTCTCCATAATTTATATTATAATATTATTGGCTGAATAGTCAACAACCGGACATTTATTTATCCATACCTAAAATTAAATTCACGACGGGAAATGTTCTTTATTGTTTTTTGCCTGTAACTGGCCTACATAACCGATACTACAACTTGGTGAACGAAGCTGGGGTGATTTCTAGAGTGGAAAGAAAATAGGGGTTGATCAACATGGCTTCGACAAACAAGAAAGAAACCTACAAAGCAGTGTGCAATAACCAGCCCCTTTACAGGCCACATAAACCCGATGCTAAAACTACCAAAATTCCTCCAATCCAAAGTTTTCGATAATCACTTTGTCAACACAGAGTTCACCCATCAACGTCTCATTAGATCTCAAGGCCACCAAACTTTAAATGGTCCTCTCCCTTCTTTCCGCTTTGAGACCATTCCGGACGGTCTTACACCACCCGAGAACATAGATGCCACCCAAGATCTCCTATCATTAGTTAAATCTGTTGATGGAACCCTGTTTTTGGCCATTCAAAGTCTTTGTATCCAAGTGATGCTTCTTATTGTCACTCAGTTACTACTTGCATATTGTCTGACTTGGTTTTGGGATTCACATCCTGGAGATGCAGCCAAGGAGAGCTGATATGCCCGGGGTGAGTATTCGGCTCTTATGGAGTGTGTGTGACTTGCGATAAGTCACAGGGTGATTCTTTAGAATATGTTGTTTATGAAAACCATATCCAAAACGCTTTTGAGGGAGAAAATGTGATGATGTGCCTCTTCTCCTTTACACTCTTGCTGTGGGGTGGCGTAGATGTGGTTTTCTTTTTCTGTCTACAGTTGCGTATACCATCTGATGATCGATTACCTTTTAGACTCCACTTCGAACAATTAAAGAGGACAACATTGGATAATATAACTCATCTAAGATGTGTAAAGATTTAAAATTTAATTTCAAGAGGTACAACTTAAGCGGAAAATGGTGAAACTTATAGCAAGCATGTTGTTCCCGTTTGATTGTTATAAATGTTTAATTAATGACTAACTTTCGTATCTAACAAGGTAAGTTTAAAAACTTTGAACAAGATAAATAAACGAGTAAGGAAATACATAGATTCTTCAATGTTTGGCGGAATAATAATCTAATGACAATATTTGGTGATTTCATAACTAAATCTAAACATCAACCAAAGTAAATGTTTAATTTAGAACTATGCTTAACCAATTGAATGAGTTGGGAGACTACAATTGTATTTGAGTAGTAGATTCTCTCTTGAATATTGTTGATACAAAAGTTGGACGATCCTTGATGAGGTCCGAATTAGGAGTAATACGGATCTGCTAGGCTCCGGTTCCTGTATCAATTAAGTCTTGATGTATGAGACCTGCGCACTAAGAAAACAAAGCACCGTTAGGCTTACCGTGGGATTGTCTCCCACGATTATCCTCCGGCGTGAGAGTAAGTAATCGGTTTAGGGTTTTAGTGGAAAGTTAGGGTTATGAGAGCATACCTTGGATGAGAGCCTAGGTGCCCCTTATATTCTCACCAAACCCTAATGGGCTTTGTCCCATTAATTATGGTTAATAACCAAGAGGCCCCCACCGTTAATTTTAATAACTAGTTGGGCCCCTCTCCTGATCAGACTCGTTCGTAACGGGTGTATAAATATTCTGCGCGCGTGTGCGCTGTTGGCACTCTGGCCTAAATCCGTGTTCGGATAGCCCATATGTTATTGGCCTTCCCGTAGGCAGAAATCGTTTGGGCCTTGGAAGCCCGTACTGGTGTCGCTATGGCCCATTTGTCATGGGCCTAGGTATAAATAGTATTCGTAGGTCGGGTTCATTTACCCGATGATTAATACATACGTCGTCAAATGTGTAATACATTTATGCAAGAGATTTTACTCATTTACAACATTCTTTTTTATAGACAAAGATCGAGATGAATACTTGTGGGGTAATAGCGATATTGTCAAGCATTTAAGTGTGTAATACACTTACAATAAGGGCCTCTTTGATTTGTAGATGAGTTTAGGGCCTCTTTGTTATGAGTGTTTCGGATTGGGGGAGTGATTTTCAAGTGATAGGAATTATGTGTTTTAAGTTTTCGTTTATAAACAATATTTAAGGCTACCCACTATCGTTCTAGGTCTCGACTTACATTTTCCGGTACCACATCAGCTTTCTCTCTTCGGCGACCTACAAGCGATCTTTTGCCACTATGAGCACTTCATTTTTTTTTACTTCAAATTTAAATTTCATTAATATTATAAACATTACATAAATAATAAAAAAAACATTACATAAATGTTAAGGTTAACCACTCCCACTTCTAATAAATGTATCTTTATGGAAAACCTCAATCACATTTCGCATTGTAATGTTAAGGTAATGTTGTGATGGTTTAGGAGTAAAAACAGAGACATTAGCTAGTATCATAGCAGCTCCTATAGAATAACCTTTTACATAACTACACACATCAAGGTATTTTGAATGTATTGGTTCCAGTATCGTACCTGATAGATCTTTCAGATCACATTTAATCGCCAAGCATATTCGGAGAACAAGACTTCACTATTGCAACAACTTGTTCAAGTTTTTCCTTTTTCAGAAAGTTGTCGATGTCTCCCAAACGTCCAGTTACAGTGCCACCAAATGCATTCACATAGTTAGTGGCGCTAACCCACCCCCACTGTTAAAATCATCATCCTCATCCACATCCTCAACAACTTTCTGCATATAATTCTGAGTCGACATTACTTGCCCCTCCCAACAAGAAAAAACCTTTTCTTTAAGCAGCTTGGCTTGCTGAACAATACCCGCAAGATCGGGTATTATCCTAATTAATTTGGGTTGAGGGAGATGGTTCAACACGTGTGCTACTAGAGAGGCTGAACAATACCGCAGGACCGAGTATAATCGTAATTGAAATTTGGTGTGTAAGCGAGATGGATCAACATGATTGCTACTAGAAGAAACGCACAACGGTGTTAAATGAAGATCGGAATCATCTATATCAAGACCTGGAAACTCATGTTCATTTTCGTTATTGAAATTGGAATCCATTGAGAGTGATGGTTAAGAGTTGTGTGATAACATGAGGAGATGGTGAAGGTGATTAATAACAAAAATTAGCCGTTGGAAACTTAAAATTTTAAAAATATAATAACGTAAATTTGAAAATAACAATACTCTATTTAAAACATTAAATTAAAACAACATTTAAAACATTACATTAAAATGGTTCCTAGTTTATTAATCGGATGACTCGTAATCTGAATCAATTCTCACCATCCCAAATTCTAAAAAGAATTCATCATCATCAGCTTGTTTTTGCCTAATCTTCTTCTCTCGTACTTTTGCATCCATTGCTTGTTCTTCTAGTGTTTCTCTTAAGGCTTCTTCATCTAAATATAGTTGATGTAGCTCTTTCTCAGTAAGATATAAATCAGCCTGTGATGACGAACAACCTACACTTTCTTGTGAGCGGTAGTAGAATTTTTCCAGTAGCCAAGCTAACTTAGCATCCATTTGTTTTTCTAGTTTTGCCGCTTTTTCATACATAGAAAGATTCAGCTCGTAATCTTTATCAGAATCTTCTTTTAAAAAATTGTCGATCAAAGCACGACTCTCTTGTGAAATGTTAGTACATTTCTCGTAAGCATTTCTAAGATTGTCTTTAACCGTGCATGAATTTTAAAATTGTAAGGTTAAATCCAGAATCGCGTTCTGACGACCTTTATCTTCGTAAATTAGTTTTTGAACCAAAGCTTCGACTTCAGAGTCGGTATGTGGTAGCGAACAAGCCATTTAAAAAAGTGGATGAAAATGTATATAAGTGTGTATAAAATGGTAAATAAATGAGTATTTATAGTGTTAAAGGGTTTAAAATTTTAAAGATAAAAAGTTTTTTTTATTACAAGTTGGAAAATATAACAATTTTATAATAATACATAACCTTCAAATCATTTATTTTATTCATACCAAACTCATAAATATCGTATGTAAAGATCACGTGTAGGTTTCCTAACCATATAATCATTTATTTTATTCATTTTAACATTCTCAAATTTATAATAATACATAACCTTCAAATCCAATATTAAAGGGGTGTTTGTTAGCCACTTTTTGAGCATAGGCTGAGGATCAATGTTAAAATATGTAGTTTGGTTTATGAGGTTGACTACTAAATAATAAAAAGGGCCTATCAAAAATAAAAGGAGAGCACCTAGGTGGGTTTTTATTAAAACTCCTCTCTCACACACACTAATTAATATATCTCACTTTATCTCTCTCACACACGTATACATTTTTTATTTTTAAATAATATTTAAATATTAAATTTTATTATTAAATTTATTAAAAAATATATAATTTCTCTCTCCTAAACCTATATCAAATCCAAATCCAACACCTAATCCAAATCCGAGTCCAACCCCACTTATAAACCAAACGCACCCTAACTTATCTAAAACCAAACAACATTAAATACTTTTATATAGATTTTCTATCATCTTTTCTTTTAATCCATTTCAAATCTAAATTTTAATCCTAAACTCGCCTAAAAACCAAACAGGCCCTTAGTACTTGAATTTGGATTTAGATTTAAATTTAATGTAGGAAAGAAAAAATATATTATAAAAAGATAAATTGTTATTGTATTATGTAAATTTGATATTAAGTTAATGTTAAGTTTATGAAAATTTGGGAGAAGGAGTGTCAGGTTTATAAAATCCGAATGTGAAGCAGATAGTTACTTAAGATACAAGCCTAAGTTACAGTTTTTGTCACTACAAAATAATGTACAGAATACAACAACGTATATATATTAGACTACCCCTCATTCGGTTCTCTTCAGTAACCGGTAGTCGCCTTCTCGGATCCGTCCACCCACAAAGCTCTCCAGATTCCGAAAGATACGTCGTGTCTTTAGCCTTTTCTGGATAGCGAACATGAAGTCCTTGCTCCTGTCAACATCTTTCTTCGTCCAAAATCTGGTGTTCATCCCTGGATTAGTCCTGTTGATCTGGAATTCCTTGACTCGATAGTCCAATGCTTCATCTATCTGTTGCAGAGTGCCATCACTGAACTTGTGTATTTCATTGAACCTCATGATCATCTGAACCCCGTATCTGTCTCTGAATGTGACTGCCCTTGGAGAATCTATGACGGTGTAGTCATGCTTGAATTCCCAAAATCCAGTGCTTCCCCATCGAGGTTGGTGAGGTTTATCTTTGATATGGTAACTCTCATTCCAGCTGAAGTCTTCTACCGGTGTCTGAAACCAAGTTTTTGTCCACAGTTGACATCGTAGTTAGAATCTTTTTTGTCTTCGGTTAGATAGGTGGTTCAAGTTACCTCGAAGATTTAACAAGACAGATCTTCAAAGTCACTGGGGTACATGTTTTTGAAAAGTCCCTTTCTGCTATGATGTATTCTTTGAGATCAGCTCGACGAAGGACTATTTTCTTCATGTAGTTGTACCCATACATTGAAAAGACTTCGATTCGAACGACACTTAAGATACGCATATGAGTCCTTACTGCTCGGCGGTCTCCTTCAGATGAGAATCGGTCAATGTAGAATCGTTGTCTTTAAAACCACCAATGAGAGATACCATACATAGCTGCAATGTCATACTTGCATTCCTCTTCAATCCAGAACTGATCAGGCACCAGTTGCTCCAAGCCGACATCAGGATAATATGCCGCCTTCATCTTCGAGATTGACAAGGCCGGTCTGCCAACTTTGCGACCATATCGTAGATACTCCAGGTCTTTGTTGAAAAAGAAGTCCGGTTGAATAGTTACATGGCCTAGTTCTCCTCCCAGTGGAAGTGGCTTGCTGACATTGTACCTGATGATTGCATCATCCACTTGATCTGTAAGAAATTTGTGGCATTCTTCCATTTGGAATTGGAGATGAATCACGTCTGGATGAAACACTTTGACGATTTCGAATGCAGGACCTTCCAGGTCCTTGGGAGTAAGTGCAGAGATTCCTCGTTGTTTACAGAACCAGTCCATAAATGTCACCATATCCCCGGGTTGAGCAAGTAGCGAGTTCTCCTGTGGAGGCGCATATGTCGACTTCAGAGCAGAGGCCTAGTTGTTTGTTGGCATGGCCAGATCAGATGATGGAATAGTCCAAGCAGGTTCTGGAGTGGACGGTCTTTCTTCAGTGAGAGGTTTCCACCAGCTTTGCTTCAGGTTGACTATAGGAATATGATCACGTCCGACCTCATCATCACTAGAGAGTGCGTGTTCATCTGCAGTGGTTCCCTCATCCATATAGAGATCATCAGGAATCTGTGTGATTGAAGGCTTAATCTGGGTGTCAGTCGTTGTCCACGCAGAGTATGCAGCTGATGCAGCTGTCTTTGAGGAACTTGGGGCTGCAGTGCCAGTTGACTGATCTTCCTGATGAGTGGATGAGGACGGAGGTGGTGGAGGAGGAGCTTGGGCAGAATCAGAGGCTCCGGTTGTGCCAGAAGCTCCTGATGCGCCTGACGGTGGTGGAGGAGGAGGTGGTGGTGAAGGTGGCGACCCAGGGGGAGGCTTTGGAGAGTCTTGCTTACCTTTCTTCTTAGTTTCCTCCTGAGCCTTATCATCATCAAAGTCCTCATCTTCATCACGATGGATTGAGCCCTGTAGTGCTTCATATGCTACTCGGTGTTCAGCATGTCCCTTGTCGTAGTTCTCCTCCAACATGCGTTGGAGCAGAATTTCCTTCATGTCAGACGTAGGGAGATCCTTGAATCGAGCACGAAGAGGAGCTCTCATTGCATGTTTTACAGATGAACTAACCACCTCCTTAACTGATTCTTCTATTTTTCGGTCAATCTCATATGATTCAATAAACTTCGTCGTCTGCTCTCTGATCATGTTGGTCCATTCCATGGTTTCCAACTTATGGATCCTGCTCCCCTGCTTGTCTAACCGTGATTCCAGAGCTTGATTTTCTTCTACACGGTCCGCTATGTGTTGCTCGAGTTCACCCATGCGCTTAATGAGAAGCGACTCTGATGAACCTTGTTGAAGTTGAGGTGGTAGTGGAAGAGTTGTTGTTGTTGTTGTTGTTGTTGGTGCTGCAGTTGTGGTTGTGGTGGTTGGTAGAGGCCAATGAACATTGGGTGAATCAGGTCTAGACGCGAGATCGATCACCGGAGATGTCATCGGAGGGGTGATAGAAGTGTCTTGCTGAATAGTGACGGATACCATTGATTCAGCCTCAGTGTCAGCTGTTGTCTTCTCATTATCGGCCTCAGACGGTTTGTCATTCAAGAATTGATCACCAAAGCTGAAATCTTTGGCGAGATGTTGTAGAGAAGACAATGTCCCTGTAGAGCTGACAGGTTCTTCAGGTATCACCTGTTCATCAACCGTTAGCTTCAGATTCTCCTGTACGTCAGGGTATGCCGTGGCCGTAAACCCTTCATCCATATGCCCAGGAAGTGGTTGACTGTGGGAATGAGTGATCTCAACATCCGAGTGTTCAAGGTTTGGTCCAGCGAGAACACTAGGAGTTGGTAACGGTAGGGATTCTGCAGCATCATCAGGGTTTGTTCCAGCCTGGCCTTCATCTCGTGTACCAGGGTCTGATCCAGCCTGGCCTTCATCTAGGGTACCAGGGTTTGATCCAGCCTGGCCTTCATCTCGTGTACCAGGGTCTGATCCAGCCTGGCCTTCATCTAGGGTACCAGGGTTTGATCCAGCCTGGCCTTCATCTCGTGTACCAGGGTCTGATCCAGCCTGGCCTCCGTCTTGATTTCCACTTTTACCCACGGAAGGCATTTTTTCATCAGACTCCGTATCACTGCCAGATAATCCGAGCTCGGCATATAACGAAGAGGATTCTTCACGACCGGCTGTTACAGTTGGAAGTTGAGAGCGCCTCTGAAATATATATTGTTCTGTCGAGCTCTTCTTCTTTGGAGTTTGAAGGTTGAGGAGAACTTGGGCAGCTTGTTCCTCTCCTACTTTCTCTTTCCCCTTTCCTGGCACCTCTGGTAGTGGTTGAAGTTTCCCAGTGTCAGGTTCCCTGATAACCACAGGAGGAAGAGGACCCCTTTGAGTTGGGTATGCATCTGTTAAACTTTCTTGCAAAACCTTTTGCAGTATCGCCTCCTCTATGTCTTCAAGACTAGGTTTAGCAGCAGGAACCCCTTCGTCAACGAATTCATCGACCAACTGCTTAGAACTCTTAGCAGTTCTCTACTTGACCACATTCCCTGCCTTAGCACGTTTGGCTAGTGGATGATCCTTAGATGATTCTGACACAGGCTTGCGCTTCTTCTCCTTAGGTTTGGCCGGTGTATGTTTAGACTTCATGGTTTTAATTTTAGAAACGGTTTGTTGCTCGGTTGCCTTAGGTTTTGTTTGTTTGGTAGGCTTGGCTGGCTTTGGTGCAGGAGATTCAGGATTACTTAATTCCTCACCCGCGATGTACCGTTGATGCTTTGCAACTTTTTCCAGATAGACATCATAGTAGTCTGCTCTTCGAATGACATCATTGATGAGTTCATTCGGTATTGTCATCCCAAAGACTTCTCGTTTGCTTC
>BQNB010010413.1:0-84025 GCA_026074375.1 Tanacetum coccineum | reverse complement strand
GTATCTGTTATAACTATCGCATACGCTTTGATATCTTGTGGTCCACTATAACAATGTTTGAACTAAACCTATGAATTCACTCAACTTTATGTTGACCGTTTTAAGCATGTTTTTCTCAGGTGCTTAGCATGGATGTTGTTGATTGACTTATGTGAAGTCTAAATTGCCTGTACCAGTTTTCTAGAGATTTTTATATGTCTTTAAATACCGTTGTTGAACTTATTTAAGCTTTCGCATTTTAACTTTGAATCATTTAAATTTAATCGATGTAAAAACCTATTATTATTATTTTAAAACTTTGCAACGGTGTTTATTTTTCAAAACGTACCCTTAGAGGTCATTCTTTATGCTTTGTACTTGAGATGCTCAATAAAGTCACGCCTCCGGACATGTATTCCGTCCTGGCCCCGTCTGGGGGTGTGACAGTATTCACAAGAAGTGGTAAATCTTACAACCCATCAGTTAACCAAAATGATCAACAAAACTATTCTGAAACTCTTATCAACTTCGATAGCGATGATGAAGACGAAGAACCTACACCACAACCGAAAACACAAAATCCAAAACGAGTCAAGGAAACTCCATTACCCAAACCGTACAAACCAAAAATCCCGTATCCTCAACGTCTAAGGAAAGAGAAAATGGAAGCTCGATACGGAAAATTTCTTGATATGATCCACACCGTTCGAATCAACGTACCTCTTATCGATGTCTTTGCCGGAATGCCTAATTATGGAAAATTTCTCAAGGAACTCATAAGCAACAAACATAAAATCGAACAAATCTATGCCGCTTTCTTAAGCGATGAAAGTTCAGTAATGATCCAAAACAAAGTTCCACCTAAACTCAGAGACCTTGGAAGTTTTCTTATTCCATGTAATTTAGACAAAACTTTCTCCTGTAATGCCTTAGCCGACCTTGGTGCTAGCATTAACCTTATGCCATATTCGCTATATGCCAAATTATCTCTTGAAACTCTTAAACCTACCAAAATGAGCGTAAGATTAGCCGACAGATCATTCCATTACCCTGTTGGAATAGCTGAAAATATGCTCGTTGAAGTTGGTAAATTCACCTTTCCTTTCGATTTCGTTATTCTCAAGATGGAAGAAGATAGTAAAGTTCCCCTAATTCTGGGATGGCCCTTTCTTCACACTGCTGATGCAGTTATTCGAGTTAAACAGAGACAACTCAACCTTGGAGTTGGAACTGAACGAATAATTTTCAATATCGATTCTGCGATGAAACACTCCTATTCAAACGATGATACCTGTTTTAGTATCGATGTCATCAATGAAATCTTAGAAGAAAATTTCGACGCTCTTTTAGACGAAGGTAGTAAAATTCTTCATTCCATCGAAGGAACCCTTCTCGAAGAAGAAATCTTTGCTGAATTCGATGAATTCATGGCAATGACTGTCGATGAAAACTCTGACTCTGAATCCGACACTGAAGATGCACCATTCAAAAAAATCACCATCAATACTAATTATAAGATCAAAACATCTCTTGAAGAACCTCCTACGGATCTCGAACTTAAACCTCTTCCTGATAATCTGGAATATGTATTCCTGGAAGAACCCTCTTTTCTTCCTGTTATCATATCATCTCAGCTATCCAAAGAAAAGAAAAGCAAACTCATATCTGTTCTTAAAAAGCACAAGCAAGCCTTTGCTTGGAAAACGACAGATATTCCTGGTATTTGCCCATCATTCTGCAAACACAAAATACAACTTTTGGATGATAAGAAACCCGTTGTCCAAAAACAGAGAAGGTTAAATCCAAATATGCAAGAAGTTGTTAAAAAAAGAAATTGTGAAACTCCTGGATACTGGTATAATTTATCCAATTACTGATAGTCCTTGGGTTAGCCCTATCCACTGTGTACCAAAGAAAGGTGGTATTACAGTTGTCACCAACGAAAATGATGAACTTGTTCCAACAAGAACCATTACGGGTTAGCGAGTATGCATTGATTATCGTAAACTCAATGAAGCAACCACAAAAGATCATTTTCCCTTACCTTTTATGGATCAAATGCTAGAAAGACTCACAGGAAATAAATATATCTGTTTCCTCAATGGTTTTTCTGGGTATTTTCAAATTCCTATCGATCCTAATGAACAAGAAAAAACAACATTCACTTGTCCTTTCGGAACATACGCTTATAGGCCAATACCATTCGGTCTATGTAATGCTCCTGCCACATTTCAAAGATGTATGTTGGCAATCTTTCATGATATGATCGAAGAATCCGTCAAAATATTCATGGACGATTTCTCCGTCTTCAGAAAATCTTTCGACACATGCCTTAATAATCTCGATAAAATGCTCCAACGTTGCAAAGACGCTCATCTCGTCCTAAACTGGGAAAAATGTCACTTCATGGTCAAAGAAGGGATTGTGCTCGGACACAAGGTGTCTAGCGCCGGACTTGAAGTTGACAAAGCAAATATCGATGTAATCTTGAAACTTCCACCACCTACTAATATCAAACGTATTAAAAGCTTTCTCGGACATGTCGGTTTTTACCGATAATTCATTAAAGATTTCTTGAATATTGCTCGACCTCTAACTAAACTTTTCGAAAAAGACACTCCATTTGAATTTGACAATGAATGTCGAAGAGCTTTTGAATCAATGAAAGAGAAACTCGCATGTGCTCCTGTGATCGTAAGCCCAAACTAGAATCTTCCATTTGAACTTATATGTGATGCAAGTGATTTCGCTATAGGAGCCGTCTTAGGTAAAAAAGATGGTAAAAGCTTTCACCCGATCTACTTTGCAAGCAAAACCCTTAACTCCGCTCAACAAAAATACACCGTAACCGAGAAAGAACTTATGTGTCACACCCCGCCAAAGTGGAAACGCGAGGCGTAAACAAGTATGGATATCATCACAATACATGGTGTCTATATAGAGAATACTAAAATGAATACTAAAGTAAAGCAAAGACACAAGGTGTCATAACAATACCCAAAACCTAATGGTGTCTTTATTAATGAGAAAGAGGTCTCGTCAATAAGTGACATGCAGAACATAATCCAAACAATTCATGCTAACGCATTTATTCACACATAAATATAAATAAACTCCAAGCACTCTACGGTCTCTTCTAGCCACTTCGCTCTAACTTAGCACCATTAAGCACACCTGAAATGATGCTTAAAAACATCAACACAACGGTTGGTGAGAGTCATAAGTTTAAGACACACAATGTAACACCCCCAAATTGGGTCGCAGCGGAATAAGGGTCCGGGGCGTGTTACTTCAAGATCAATAGCACAAGATATATAAGAACGACACAAAAAGTCGTTTAAAATGATACATTGGATTTAATTGAAAGATTTAATACAAAAGCATATAGCTTTACTTGTTCATTGCCGAATATTACAAAGGTTGACAATACATTTCCCCAAATATGATGCACCTAAATCTTTAAGCGTGCAATCCAAAATATAACCCAATGCATCCTTGGCATCCCATGCCTATTGATCTCCTGAAAACATTGCTTAAAAACGTCAACAAAATTGTTGGTGAATTCATAGGTTTGATAAAATCATAATGTGCAGGACCGCAAGTCTTTTTAGTGATAATGCAACACATGCAGATCTCACAAAAACTAGATTACATTTACACTAAGCTCATGACACTGAAGCTCGACAGTCTTGTTCGCATAATATTGCTACTCAGCCCGTGATGATGTTCTAACCCGAAACATCTAAAATTCGACATGTTATATCGTTCGTTCCCGGTGATAGCAAGTCACCCGAACGGGGAGGTCGTTTCCCGAATAGATCTATTAAATAACATTCGCGCTCACATAATGTAATTCCCAACTACATCTATGCAATTGACAGTTCATGATAATGGGCTTAACTGGGTTATCGCTACTTAGGCAAACATGTAATCAATACTTGCGTCCAATTTGTAAAACAAAGCATGTTTTCACCCCATAATTATAAATCATTGAAATCGTAAAAATGTGGGGCTATGAACTCACCTTGAGTTCAAAAAAAACGGCCACTTACCCATTTGAAATTGAACACCGTGTCATACTGGGCACTGAAAAATTATACCCAGATCTCATCGCTGCTGGTGAGTAAAGAATGTTTCAGTTACACGAATTAGACGAACTTAGACACCAAGCTTATGAAAAACTCACGTCTATACGAGGAAAGAACCAAAGTCTGGCATGACAGAAAATTAAGAATGAGAAAGGAATTCAAACAAGGAAATAAAGTCCTGCTATTTCACTCAAAGAAACAATTTTTAAACAATCCGATGAACTCAGATTCCCGTATGGTTAGGACCTAATTAGTGAACCATCATTAAACCATATGGGTTATGTTGATCTTTATGGAAAAAGATGGAAAGAAAGTTCTTTTGTCAATGGCACGATCTCAACACTAGATCAGAAGAAGGACAATGACCAAGGGAAACAGTCACTCCCTTTTTTCCCAAACTATAACTCCCGAATACAGTATAGCTAAATACTCTCTTAAAAATTAAGCGCTTCTCGAGAGGCAACCTGTGCTTTAATTTAAGTGTGCAGGAGTCCCTCCTCCTTTTTCTTACTAATATTATTTATTTTCTAAAAAAAATATTTTCTTTTTGTGTGCTTTTGTATATTTAACACTGATGCAAGTAATTTAGCTCTGAAGTTATGGAAAATTACGGACGTATGCCCTTAAGATAGATCTTCTACCTCGAGTTATGCATTTCTCTATGCCCGGAAGTACGTTGTCCCTTAATTTTCCCCTAATTTTATCGCTTCTTATCAGTTATCACATTGAGGGCAATGTTAACTTAAGTGTGAAGGGAGAGCAAATATGGAAAAATTTAATCATATCCCTCTTGTTTGCCCTCTTAAAAAAATTTTAAGATGATTTTTTATGAAAATCTTTAATTATATATGCTTTCAAAAGTAAAAAATGCTCTTAGTAAGGCAAATCCAACCGGATTGACATTATAGCTAGCACACCCCAATCCACTAAATTGTGAGAAATCTAAGCCTTTATTCGGGTATCCACCTTTAGTACCTAAGATAATTGATGCCTTTAGCTTGTTCGAGTTAAGGTTTGATTGCAGTCATATGTGTCTATTTCGTCATTACGGATGTGTATGTATGGTCTTTGTCGCCTTTTCCCAATCTTGGAACATTTGGTATTGGTGATTAATTATATATGAGAGAGCCGGTAATTTAGAAGCTCTAAAACTTGTGCTTAATTATCATTTACTAGACCGAAGCCTATCACATGTAATGTATCCTGCAAGTCTATGTTATTGCAAGCGATTCCTTAAATGCTATGTTACTGAAGTATCTGAAAATTGATTGAAGAAGTCCTGTGCCAAGCCTTAATTATCATCATGGTATGATGAAAAAAAAAGAAAGAAAGAGAAAAGTAAAATATATGTGTTAAAATCGTTAGAAGAAATAAAGGCTTATGTTCGGCGCATGAAGATTGGATCCTCTCTAGTACCAAAGTTCCATCCTTCGGTCAGGTTTATGTGTTAAGTAAAAGCCTATGGCAGCTGTCTAGAGTGTATGTGCAAAATTGAGTGTTCACAAAACATATCTAATTCCCTATCTGAGTGGCTGGATGAATTTTAAAACAAACTCCTATCCTATATAAGGTGCTATGTTATTTGTTTATTGCTTGAAATGTTATCCTAATATGCAATCTTTATAAAAAAAGTCAAATTTTTCTCCAACTTCACGTTAAATGATTTTGATTTTCGCTTTCAATTGCTTGAAGGCAAAGCAATAGCTAACTGTGGTCGGAGGGATTTGATAACGCTTCCAAAATTTATAAATGTTTCTATGACATTATTTATATTTTTGATCAATTTCTCCCGTGAAACTTCGATACTTTTAATTAGCTTAAATTGCTTATAGGTTCACTGAAAAACCTCTAAACACCAAGCTCAAGAATCTTATACACTTTGAGGCGAATACAAAAAAAGAAAGATTTCTAGCCAAAATTTCAATGAAAGTCCGCCTCACTTGTTACATTGTGCGCGCACTTTCTTGAATACGAACCACCGCCGCACTTACAATATTGTGCGCCGCACATTTTCCCAAAGATTGAAGAATTAAAGTCTATTAAATGCACCTGAATTAACTCCTCAAAACCGCCGCACTTATTTGTAAGTGCGTCGCACTTCCAGTAAAAGTCATTAAATGCTATCGCATTAACTCACCAAGTCCGCCGCACTTATTTGTAAGTGCGCCGCACTTTGCACCAAATTTTGCCTATAAATTGAGACGAAATTTCTCAACCAAATCATTCCTCTCACAACCATTTCCCACTACCTATCTCATTCTACACACACATACCTCTCCCCTTTCACCAAAACACCAAGAAATACGTTTTCCCATGAAGAAAAGATCTAACGATCAAGAACGAAGAAGTTTTCTTACCTTGTTATTGAAATAATGGAAATTTATGTAATGAGTACTTTTGTTATGAACCCCTTAGCCATAAGAGGCTAAATCTCTCATGACTACTAGGTGAAGTTACGATAATGAATAAGTGTTTGGTATGATCTTGACCGCTTTAATCCTAAGCTTATGCAGCAACCCTGTTATATCCCATCTTATCTATTTTTGCTTATCAACTTAGATTATATAATCATATCAGTATAGGTCTAATAGACGTTATGTTTATCTATGTGGTTTTAAATATTTGTTATGGTTCTTTAACGTCTTGTTACCGAGTAATCCATTCGTAAATTTGGAAAAAAATAAGCTTTGATATAATAGTAACTGGATTATTTGAGTGACACATTTGGTCTAGTTAACTAAATATAAGTCTTAAGTTAACAAGTTGATTTGTGAAATAGTTTTCTGACGAGAAATCGTCTTATATAATTAATACCCATCTTTGAGGTCAAATCATTTCCAACACTTATACAGGTATTTTTCAATATCGAGTAGTCATACTTTTTATCATTGGTAAAGTAAAACATTATTTTAAAATTGTTAAAGTCTATTTTCTCCTGATTATTTTAACACTACTATAATCTTTGTGGTCGACCTGGGTCGTACCTTAACAAGATTGACTATATAACGTGGGTTATATACTTTTACCCGTGTGTTTCCATATAATTATTCGGTATTTTTAATCTTATAAATTTAAAGCTTTTGAATCACATCAGTACCCGTGTGCCTTTGAAACAACCTTGTCGACTTTATATGCTAAACCGCAACTTATGATCCAAGTTACCAAGCAACGCGATAAGAATCTTTTAAATTTTTAAAACCTTTGTCGAATAATCCTTCAATAAATTAAAATCTTCAACTTAAAAGAAAAACCTTATTTATTCCTTCATGTGAATGGTGTCACCTACAAACAAGAATATAATACCACTTCACGTATACATCAATGCATGTAACAACAAATATCATTACAAGAATTGATTTTTCTATTCGTTTTTTTTATCAACAGCACACAAAAAAAAACGATTTTTTTCTTTTCTTCTTGCTTGAAACTCTCTTCGATAAGAGAAACCCGAAACACAACGGAACTTCGTTCGTTCTTCAATAACCGAAAAAACCAAAAAAACTCAAAGTCGACTTGTGCTTCCCCTTGACGTTTCAGAAAAACCGAACCACCACATCACCTTGTCAACCAAAAACCGATCGACAAGAACCTTCAAAAACAAATTTTTGATCACCTCAATTAAAACGACTTTACCGCAAACAAAACCGTGCTACTCAATCGGAACCTTGGATATTTAACCACAATTAAAAAAACTATAACCTTGAATTGAAGTACCATGTCGCTATGACTTGCAACAAAAATCAAACATTTTTGAACTATTCAAAGACATATACTTAATGAACTTTGTGTTGGAAAAACTGGTTTGAGCAAAACCTCAAAAAAAAACCCGAAACTTTTTGCACACCCGACACCTTGAAAATGAAACACGATATTTGATTGCGGGTTTTTACACCATATATATAATATATAATAAAATATAAAATATATATAAGTCTAAAAACAACAATCAATGAAACCGAGAAGTAGTATAGAGTGTTCCCGGGTCGTTTATCCCCAACGAGGCTGTACTGGAGAATCGATACAGTCGGAAGATTTGAGTTTGAAGGAGAGAATTGATTTGGGAGTGTGGAAAAGTCAAATTAAACAATAACAAATAAAAACGTTTAAGAAAAACCTAGAAATTACGAAATTAAACTAGAAAACGAGAGCCCGAATCCCGAACAAAGGGGGAAAAACCTAAAATCTTTAAAAATAACCCTACGAAGAAATTTTTGCTTCTAAACTACTCTAGGGACCAAATAACGAAGAATGAAAAAGACTAGACCGAAAACGGAGTTCGTTTGACCCAAAAACGAGTCAAAACAAAATCCCGCACCCGGACCGTTCTTTAAAAAAGGAAAAGTTGTAAAAATGACCCTACGAAATTTTTTGTATTTTTCCTACAAACTATATGACAAAAGAAAATTTTCTAAAAAAGCAAAATATTTTTTTGATAATTTTTGTATTTTTTATGAATTAATTAAACTTTTAACGAAATTAAATTATAAAAAATATTAAATGTCTACGAAAAATTCTGAAAATTTTATAAAAAATACTAGACACTAAAACAATCCTGCGAAAAATAAGAACCAAAAAATTGCTTAAGAAATAAGCCCCGAAATAAGCTGTTACAGCTTTTTAAGCTTAAAAGCCAAAATGACCTTAAATACTAATGCCCTTGAGTCTTTAACGAAAAAGACCCAAGGGCGCAACTGGTGGTAAGTAAGAGTGTTGTCGTATAAGGGGAATGTATCGTTTGGTCCGGGTTCGGAGTCTGCTCACCCGGACCAATTGTCTTTCCCCTTTTTTTTCGAAAACTCAAAGAAGCAAAGTTGTTAAGCTCGTGGGGCTTAACAACTTTGTCAACTACAACTTTTTACGAAAAGCACTTAATAAGCTTAAAAAAATAAGCTTAAAGTGGCAGTTTAGCTTAAAATGGCTTAAAGCTTAGAAAAGCTAACTCATTTTGGGCTTTTGGTCGAAATAAGCTAAGACAAAGACAAACTAAGCTAAGGATGGTCTAAACTAACTTAGATAAGCTTAAAAAGGCTAAGTGCTTAAAACTAATAAGCTGGAAAAAGCTTAAGTTGGCAGAAACTAAAAGCAAGGCTTAAAAGCTAAAAGGACTTAAGTCATTTGGACAAATAAGTAGGAAAAGGCACTCCATAAACAAGATTAACAAACTAATAAATAATCTAAATAAGTATTTTGGATACAAGTGAGCTTATGAAATAAGCTGAAACTTGCTAAAGTAAAAATAAGCAAGTACCCTACACCTACTAGGCAAAAAAACAGTGAAAAGCAAGTTTGAAGCTTAAAATTAAGCCAGCAAATAAGCTTTTCAAAAGCTGAAACTTAAGAGGCTTATAGAAGAGCTTATAAGCTCTTAAAATAAGCCAAAAGATTGGGCTTAAATGGACAGAGAGGATAAGCAATGAGAGCTTAAAGTCTCCCCTTTGCACCAGGGGAGATTTTAAGCTAAACTCAAGGGCATATTTTGACGCTTGTAAAAGCTGTCAAATAAGCTCTAAACCAACAAATAAGCTCAAACAGATTGAGTGTAGTGTAAAAGGGGCTTATGCACCAATTTTTAGCTTTTACAAACCATAAACACTTGCTGAATTTGTAAGGTGAAAAAGGGTGTTGGATTTTTAAAACTGTGACTCAAAATTCTTGATGGTTTTGACTTTTACAAAAAGTCCAAAAGACAAAAAATGTTTGACAGCTTCTTTGACACACTAAAACAATTCACACTTTTTTGAGACCTTAACTCAAAATCAAGTGCTTAACATAAATAACGCACTTGGTGTTTCTTAAAACACAGTTTTCAAAAATACTCATAAAACTTTGTGAAAATACAATTTTCAACTAAAAAACTTGTAAAAAAAACAGTTTGGGAAAATAAACTCAACCCTTAAGCTAAAACTAGCTAAATGACACCAACCCATACATTAAAAAAGCATTTTGACCCATTTTAAGGGTTGACCCAAACACCCCTTAAGTCTAACTGTCCTAACTATTTGTACTTTAAAAAACTATTTTAAAAACTAAAAAACAGCTAATACTTTTTATCTACCTTCACACGATTTTTCACCTAATTTAATCTTACTTTAAAGGCTAAAATCATCAGCTTAAGTTGTGAATATAGTAGTTTTCTCACTAGCCACTTACACTTATTTTGACAGCATTAGAGAAAATGAGAAATTCAACAATGACTAAGTAAAGAAAACTTAAAACAGATAAAAGTGAACTAATTGAGCATGATTGAGTATTAATGAACACTAATGAGAATCAATAAGCTGATCTAACTAAGCTAAATTTACTCTAATTTAGAAATAAGAAGTGACACCTTTACTTTGTAGTCTCAGGCTACTAGGCTGCTCTTTCTGAGTGAGCAGCCCCAATTCAAGTCCCTAATGGCTACCTTAGCCTCTAAACCAGCTTAAAAGCTCAATAAGCTCTTTGTAGCTTATTACTCCAAATAGCTTCAACAATGAATCAAATGAACACTTATGAACTCAAATAGACTAAAAACAGTTTTAAAAAGCTTGTAGTGACATTAAAACACTTTTTAAAACAAGATAAGATATGATAAGCTAATTTGAGCTTATTACAAGCTTATTAGCTAAATTCGGCTTATTACTTGAAAATTTTAGAACAAACTCAACTATAATTTAGATACTTAGAAAGGGGGAGTACAAGTGCAGATAACAGAGGTACATCTAAAAAATTCTTGATTGCAATAGTACACGAAAGTAAAAATGACAAAGGAATTTTTAAAAACTTAAAAAAAAAAAAAAAACTACTCTAATCTCTTTCGACTTTCTCCTTTTTTTATGCTGGTCTTCTGACTTTGTATTTTTTTTTGGGTTTGTGTGATGAGCAAAACAGAAACAATCTTGGCCATTGATAGTCTCTTGTGTTTATTTGAACAAAAAATACCCTTCGTTGGATTGATCTCTTGAAAAGAGTGGGATTGCTCAAATAGGACTAGTGGTTTAGTGGAGGGACGGGGGGAAGGGTTTGTCCATGGGAGAATTGAGGTTACAGGGTAAAAGGTTCGAGGCGAACCCGTGACCTGGTTTGGGGGGAAAAAGAAGCGGGAAAAGGAGTTATAAAAGAAAGGGGGTGACAGGGCACAAGTTTGCCCATTTGGCAAGGTTAGCCCCTCAAAGACATTTATATCTTTGCATCCATCGTCCTTGTTTTGTTATACTTTTGGGGACTTGGCAAAACAAGTCCCCAAGAGTTAT
This sequence comes from Tanacetum coccineum, assembly GCA_026074375.1. Taxonomy (NCBI): domain Eukaryota; kingdom Viridiplantae; phylum Streptophyta; class Magnoliopsida; order Asterales; family Asteraceae; genus Tanacetum; species Tanacetum coccineum. The sequence continues at coordinate 72,726 of BQNB010010413.1, read as the reverse complement.
ACAACTCTTTGCATGAACCGTCCTTATGTGCTACAAGTTTTAGGGCTTGACAGTTTTGGCCCTCGTAGTATAACTTTCCATCTTGGCATAGTTTTTCCCTTTGTCTTTCTTTTTCATCTTTTCTTCTTTAAATACTGTTTGGGTTTGGCAATTTTAACACTCAAACTTATATTTCTTCAATGTTGATTTTGGATTTGTCGGGGTTGACTTTGACTTTGACCAGTTGACTTTTCTGCTGACTTTTTGACTTGATTGACTTTTCGGCTTCGATTTGGCTTTGTCTTTCACAGTCTTTTCCATTCCGAGTCCGGTTTTGTCATTTTGGCTTTGTTTTTCGTCTTTTTCTTAGATATCCGTTCCTGCACAATACAATTAGCAAAACAAGCATATATTTGGCATTTTAAGTCCGTTTTTGGTTATTTTTAGCTGTTTTTTTTAAAGTAAAGAATGTATGTGTAATTAAGGCACATACCAAAAATCCCATACTAAGGTATGGCCGTTGTCCCTCACGCAATGCTATGATGTTAACTTACGAAAACTAAGAATCTAAATCCCCCTCGACTAATAACTTTGAAAAGTAGCTAAGTGTTCGTCAAGAGAAATTAAAGAATCAAAAGCTTCGACAAGTCCCGTTTTCACCATTTTTTATTCATACACTAACTATCCCTAATTTTTTTTGGATTTTTCTTTTCTCAACTTCCTGTTTGACTTCCTTTATTTTAAAAACATTTGGGATCATGAGAATGAGGAAAGCCATAGAATATCTACGGAGTCTTGACGGATATATTCTTCGTCCACGATTTTTCATAGTTCCAAACCAAGCAATTTAAACAAGATATTTGTCAATTTAAGTCTAATGATAAGCACTTCATACTTATGATTGATGAACTTTTAATCCCAACATGAATGTACATGATTTAATGTGTGTCCTCATTCAACGACACATAGATCAATTATTTCTATAGTCGGTGATTCAAGATGATTCATTTGTAACTAAAGCAACAACTTATTTGGCACCTTGTAACTTGATTTTAAAGAACGAGATTTTAACTGTAGAACTTTTTGCAAACATATTCATTCATTGTAATCATAAGTTTCTTAAAGCTAGGATGCGTTGCTTTGTTTGAACACCTACCTAGGCCTCGCTCCCTAGTAGGATTATCACAAACCAACGACTGTTTTAGTTTGAAACCCCACCCCGTTGCATAGAGTAGTATGGGAAATCACTTCACACACTTCTTCCTAATATGGATAAGGATAAGTGTTTTAGTTTGAACCTCACCTAGACCTCGCGTCCTGGTGAGATACTACTAACACAACAAATCCTTAGAAGTAAAGATGTCTTAGTTTGAACCCCCACTCGTGTGTTGGCGGAGTGGGTATCACGACACATCTTTTACTTGTTCCATATAATCAAATGTTGCTTCATGCAAAATTTCACTATGCATGCTATTTTTGCATTACATACTTCATTTGTTTCTTTGCATTTTTAACTTTCGAATTATTAGAACAGAAAAATCTCGTTTTTTTTAAAGAATTAAGTTACAAATTTGAAGCTTTTTCTAAAACCATTGATATGGACTTGTTGAATTGAATTGAGTAGTTGAGTAGGGGGATTAGAAAGCTAATGGCGAGAAAAAAGCACAGGTTATCATAATAAGTTTTGTTGTTCAGACTAAACTTATATTTACTCTTAATCACTTGCTTGTTTTCACCTTTTTAAAATTGAAGCAACAATTCGTGAAGCTTAGCCTACAAGCGGTAAGTTGAGGAACTAGCTAGGCTCAACACGCCCGATCGTTATGTCAAAAAAATTACTTCTCATTCTACCCATTAGGAAAGTCAAACTGGACAAAACACTTATTTTATTTTTGAAAATTTTTAAAATTTTTCAATCTTTTTGGTATTTTTGCAAAACTTTTGGTTTGGTTTATAAAACGGGGATTGGGTGATAACCAACGAAGCTGCAGGAAAAAATCAATCGATAGATCCCCCCCATATAGAACTTAAACATCGTCCTCGATGTTTCAAAGGCGGTTCCTAGTAAAATCTAAGGCCGTTTATGAAGTGTGCCAAAAGATTAAAAGTTAGTCGATTAGATTGGATACTGGAATTACAATATGAAGCTTGAGGATGTGTAACTCTTGTGGAATACTGCAAGCTAACTAGAGTCTTCACAATCTGGGAAGGAAATCTGGACATACAACACAAAGCACCCAAAACATGGACAAATACACGGGTAATCGAAAATGAAAGCCTTCTCAAACTAAACATTATTTTTATTATACATACTAACTGATTATGCATGGGGGTTGGTTTGCCTCCCCGAGCGCTTGTTTAAGGTCGCTACGCTTGACCCGTCCCCCGAATTTATTGGTTCATGGGGAACATCTGGCGATCTGGGACAACCTCGGTTGGTACGTCCCCTCCAAAGTAGTGTTTAATACGATGACCATTCACTTTAAAGTTTGGCCCGGAGTTTTGAGATAACTCGACGGTGCCATAAGGAAAAACTTGGGTTACAGTGAATGGTCCAGACCAACGGGATTTCAATTTGCCCGAGAAAATCTTCAGTCTAGAGTTGAAAAGGAGAACACGATCACCAACGTTTGAAAACCGCGGCTTTTGATTTAGATTCGTGTATCATCTTGGTTTTCTCTTTATAGATTAAAGAGTTTTCGCTAGGCTTGATCACGTAGTTCATTTAGTTCATTAAGTTGACTTTCCTGTGAATCACCGCCAGTTTTGAACATCGAATTATTTTTTTTGTATGCTTGAGGGCCACTGTAGGCTTGTGCTCTAACTCGCATCGGTAGATGGGGACATGCCTTCCCGTAACACTATACTTTTATGGAGTACACCCGATGGTTGTTTTCGTAAGCTGTACGGAAGGCCCAAAGTGCATATCTAGTTTGTTCCGACCAGGTGGACACGAGTTCTCCCTCGGTCTCTCTCAAGAATACGCTTTAAACCACGATTTGGATACCTCATCTTGCCACTTGTGTGTGGGTGTTACGCGGTGGAGCGACGATGAGTGACTCATTCTTTAAGCATGACCTTTGTAAATTGGTCATTGCAACAAGTAGTGTTCCGCGATCACTTATGATAGCTCGGGGGGCTCACCAAGGCTGAGAAAAGGGAGGAGTTTTCAAAAATTTGCTAACACTACGGGGGCTCATGGTGGGGAGTGCTTTTGCTTCAACCCATTTTGACAAGTAGTCAACAGCCACGAGTATGTATTTGTTCCCTCTTGAAGACGGGAACGGCCCCCATAAAATCAAATGACACTGATTCAAAAGATTTCGCACACTTGGATTGGATTTTTGTGGCATCTATCATCGTGCGTTAATTTTCCTTGACGTTGGACAAATGTACAAGGGAGCCAAAGTCATGGGAGTCCTTGAAGATGTGGGGCCCAATAGAATCTGAATTCGAAGATTTTTCTTGCTGTGTAACTTGGCACCATAGGTCCCCCAGTAGGTTTCTACGTGGCAAGCTTTGAGATGTCTAAAGCTGCTGCCAGAAACACAAAGTCTTTCACTTGTAGCGCAAGATCTTAACAGGAAGGATCATCCAGAAATAATGTTTGAAATCTTGAAGAATTTATTTTTTTGTCTAGGATGTCTTTCCCTTGATAACGAATATCCTCGCATGGTTGTTTGCAAAAATCGGCCAACCAGGGGGTACTTTGATCTTGAAGGAGCAATAGAACCAAGAGTTTCGAGAGGAAATGCTTTCATTGATTTTTTGTTCAATCGAGTTTGTCTTGATGCGGATTTTCAGTCTGGACAGATGGATCTGCGTGCAGAGTTTCTCAGTCCTTTTTTGTCTGAATTTCAATATAAAATTCTTGGGAGCAAAAAGATCCACAGAATGGTCTTGCTTAGCTTCCTTCCTTGGCAAAGAGATACTTGATGGCAGGAGATGGTCCAGTAAGTATACACTATGATTTTGGACATCACAAGATATGACGGAAATTTTCGCAAAGGTCATACAATACGGCAAGTAATTCCTTTTCGGTAGTGTATGTAGTGAGTTTGAGCCTCGTTCATTAGTCGTGATAGCATAGTGTATGGTGGAAATGTTTTTTTTTCATTTGCCCGAGGATGCCCAATTGCGACAGTCGCTATTGCATCGGCAAACAGTTAAAGGGCAAGTCCTAGTCGGGAGCAATTTAGATCAGGAGCCTCATGTCAATTTTCTTTTAAGTGTATTAAAGGATTCGATACACTCTTCAGTGAAGAAATAATATGGAGTCTCTTTTTCAAGCAAATGAGTATAGAGGGCCAATTTTTGAAAAGTCATGTAATGACTCAGTTGTAAAATAACCAGGCTTGCTCAAGAAATTATCGGACACCTTTGACAGAAGGCGGTATGAGGGCGTTTGAGCTATTACTTTCGGACCTTAGCTTCTATCAACCTCAAGTCCCGACTTAGAAATTTTAGCCTTGGAGAACAATGCCTTCCTTTTTCACCATTAAAATGGCTCTTCTCCTGTTTAAAGACAAAATTGTGTCTTACACCGCATAACATCTTTTCCAAATGGGCTAGGCACGGTAGAGAATGGTCCCAAAGACTCCGAAAAGTCATCATAAATTTAATTCCATCGTTTTTTCAATCATATCGTGGATGATTGCCATCATACATCTTTGGAACGTTTTCACAGGAGCATTGCAGAGCCCACCATAAGGCATGCGAACGTTGGCGAAAGTTCGTATGGGCAAGTAAAGGTTGTTTTTCTTGATCTTTTGGGTCAATTGGGATATGGAAAAATAACCCAGAAGCAATCGAGGAAACAGTGTATTTCGTGTTTCCTGCTTGTCTTTGCGAGCATTTGGTTCATGAAGGTAATGGGAAGTGATTTTTCGGGGGGCTCATTAAGTTTTATGTAATCAATTAAATATCGCCATCCCTGGGACCAATGAGTAGGAATCAGTTCATTTCATATTTGTTGATGACGGTCATACCTTTTCTTAGGGCACAGTGTACCGTGGGCTCACAAGGGCTGTCAGAGATTGGGGTAAATCAATTCAGCGGTCAAGGAGTTTTTTCAACATCCTTCTTTGATAAGTCGGGATTTTTGGGTTTCCCTGTCTCTGACTTGCACATATGGTTCATAGTCCTATTCCTTAGAATTGTGTGATGTCAAAATTCTGGGCTAATCACCCTTTATATCGGAGGAGGTTTCCAAGCGAGGGCTCGCTTGTGGATGAGACCTTGAGAAGAGCTGCTTTTCCTATCTTTTATGTCTTAGCAATAATGACAGGCAACTTGTCGTCACTAATGCGTATTCTAAATGAGGTGGCAAGTCCTTAAGTTCAACCTCGGGAGGTTCATCAATTGATGATTTAACGGTTTTAGCTTCAACAACTTTAAGTTCTCTCTGGATTTTGGGCAAATAATCTTTATGATTCGGAAGAGGAGGTAACGGTTCACTATTGAGAAGTCCTTCTAGAATAAGAATGTCACCCTCCGGATCATAGTAAGTAGCATCAATTTCCTGTGAAATTGGCTCGTCATCGACAGCTATAAAAGCATTTGCTTCTTCGAGAAGGAGAAAATCACTATCCCCGAAAGGAGTTAGTGTTGGCGAAGAATTTGAAACAATTGGATCGAAATACGGAGAAGGATTGTTATATGCAACAACGTTGGAGAAACTGAGAACTTCTTGAGAGTATTCTTCACATGCCAATTCAATGACGTCGATTAAGTTCGCCGTCATATGATTGTAATTAGCCGTGTATCTCGAAGTTTGGTCCAGGTTGAATGTGATGGCCTCTTTGCCAACACGAAGGGTTATTTCACCTTCGTAAACATCTATCAATGCACGACTGGTCTTTAAGAAACTTCTCCCGAGAATTAAAGGTACTTGGGGGTCTGGTTCAAAATCTACGACCACTAAATCTGCTGGAAACTGGAACTTTCCCACCATTAAATGGACGTCTTTGGCGATACTCAGTTCGGTGATTGAACGGTCCACTAGCTCTAGCGTCATGCAAGTCGGGGTTAGTTCGGGAAGAGAGAGATCTTTCCAGACGGAATATGGCATAAGATTAATGCTTGCGCCGAGATCGGCCAAGGCGTTGCATGTATTAATCCCAGAAAATTCACATGGAATAAGAAATTGGCCAGGGTCTCCAAGTTTTTTCGGTAACTTGTTTAGGATGACCGCCAAGCAATTCTCATTCAATGGAGTTCTCGCCATTTCACTCAACTTTTCTTTGTTTCCGATTAAAGTTTTTAGAGTCGAGGCAAATTTCGGCATAAGGGTCAAGGCATCCGTAAAGCTAATTTCGAAACTCAAATCTCTAAAGATTTCGTAGAATTTCTCAATTTGGTCGTTAGCTTTTTCACGGCGCCTTTCATCATTTCTTCTTGAAGGAAATGGAATTGATGTTCGTTGGTTAGGCATCAGAGCACTAACGGGATCAACATCGGGCTCGGAAGTTGGATTTTGAGATTGGACTTGAACAACCGGAGGTTGGACGTCTTCGGTGCTTCCGTTATTAGTAGGAAGCATCGTATCCTTTGTAACCTCGGTATCACGATTCATTACTTTCGGAGAAGAAGATGAAGTAGGAGGAATCGTGGGTCCTTGATAAGCAACACCACTTCGGGTGGTGATACCTTTCAAATCCTCCTTCGGGTTAGTAACGGTGTTACCCGGGAGAGTTCCTGAAGTAGAGGCGGTATTCATTTTGATAAAGTTACCTAGCATACTTTCAAGCCTTTGATTCGAAGTAGCCAAGTTGTTCAATTGAGTTTGCAGGTTTTGACCTTGGTTTTGCAAAACTTGATTTTGGTTTTGCATATTCCTCATAACCGCATCATTAGCCTTTACGTAGCTATCAAAATCGGTCTTAGACACACCTTGTGTCTGAGGAGCGGGAGCTTGGTAAACGGGAGCTTGATAAGCTGGGGGTTGATTAACCTGGGGTTGGTAAATTGGTCCTTGACTGAAATTATTTCCCCGATTTTGGTTAAAATTGTTCCCCCGATTTTGATTGAAATTGATCCCCCGATTTTGGTTGTTTTGATGGTTTTGCATAGGAGGAAAACCGGGAGGTCGAATTTGGTTTGCAACCATTGGAGGTCGGGCACCGGTATTTCCTTGATTGAAATTAGCCGCGGCGGCTTGAGAAACGTAAGCTTGAATATTGTCATGATAAACATTGCCATCGGTGGCGGGACAACTTTGATATGAATGAGCTCCACCGCAAGTCACACAACTTTCCTCGACCGCTTTTACGGACGCGGGAGTTTGGTGAGCGGGAGCTTGGGATTGATTTTTCTTATCAAGGAGCAGTGCTTTGACCATATCTTTGAGTTCGGAGACATCGGGAGAGATACCGGAGGTGGAAGTGCTTGTACTCACTTTAGCAACAACGGGTTTGCTTCGTGAATTACGAACTTTAGATTTGCTCTCAATGATTTTTAGGCATTCTCGAGGCATTTTATCCAAAAAGTTACCACCTGTGGCAGAATGCAATGAATCTTGATCATTTGTGTTTAAGGCATTATAGAATGTATCGTGTTGATGCAATTCTGAAAACCCATGATGCGGGCATGCCCTAAGAAGATCATTGAAATGGTCCCATGCTTCATAAAATGATTCGTCAAATCTTTGCTGAAATCTCGTGATTTCATTTCTAAGATTTGTCGTTTTAGAAGGAGGAAAGAATTTGTTAATGAATTTCGACACAAGATCATCCCATGTAAGAATTGATCGAGGGGGTTCTTTGTCAAGCCAAATCTGGGCTGCTCCCTCGAGGGAAAAGCATAAGCTTAACCGACGTACTCGGGATGTTCAGGAACTTCATCGTAGAAGTGATCTTGTTGAAATATCAGATGTGAGCATGTGGGTCTTCTTTATCATGTCCAAAAAATTGCTTGTTTTGAACAAGATTAAGTAGACCATGCTTGATCTCAAAGTTGTTCGCGGTAATTTCGGGAACAACGATCGCATCCTCGTAACCCTCGGTGGGTGCTTCGAGCAATTGAGCCATAGTACGATTATCTTCCATCGTAACTATGGGAGGATTTGGTTTCTCAAGATTTGGTGGTTCAACAGAAGTTTGTCGGACTTGCTGTTGTCGACGTTTACGGGCTTGAGAACGAGTGCGCATGCACAAAATAGAAATATAAAAAGAAAATTTACACTAATTTTTTTTTGGTTTTTCAATGATTTATTCACAATGTATTTTACCGGACAATGAGATAAGACAACTTCTACCAAATAATCTACTTACACATGTACTTTCTAACAGGACATCAAATAAATAACTTCAAACAAATAATCTCTTACTTCACGTAAGACATCTCAAAAGATAAACGCACAGGTGAGCGGAGGAGTAGGAATACGCGAAGCTGTAATTTCTCTTTTCGGGCCGTAGTTCCTTGGAACGACGCCTCCCCTTATACCCACTTTTTAGTTGTTAATCAAATCGAGGTGAGCCAGTAACGACGTAAAAGACACAAATGCAAATTTTAAATCTTTTGTCGAGTTGGAACCAATAATTTCACCGAAAGCATTAAATGAAATACCTCAATTGAGAATATTATATTTTGGTATTTTACCAATTTGTGAATTTTATTTCTTTTTTTATGGACAATGTTTTTATATTTTTGGTTTTTTTTATATGATAATTATACTAATAAAAGAAAATGAAAAATATTTTTGTACTTTTTATATTTTTATAGAAGAAAATATTCACAGATTCAAACACAAATTGTCAAACGTAACGATAATCGTTTTCAGCCTCCCCGGCAACGGCGCCAAAAATTGATTCGTCAATAATATATATATATATATATATATATATATATATATATATATATATATATATATATATAGATTATTCATATTACATATAATAAATATAAATGCAAACAATCAACCAGAATACCTTTTAGGCCATTGGTAAAGAGTCACAAAATAAAATTACACGTAAACCGAAGTAGATTCCCGGGTCGTTTTGTCCCAACGAGGCTTAAATGGAAAATCGAATGACGGATTGATGATTGATGTTTGAATATGACAAAGGTATGATTGGTTTTCTATTTCTACAAGTTAAATATGCAAAAACGATTAAATAAAACCTAAAAACGAAAGCTATATAACTTAAAACCTAAAACGGGCACGAAAAACGAGGGCTAAAAACCTAAATTTTGCAAATTAAACCCTAGAACAATAAAGCTAAATAGATTCTACTGACTAATAACGAAGTTTACAAAAAATAGACTAAAACGAAGTTCGATTGAGACCCAAAACGAGTCAAGCAAAAACGGGACAATCCCGTTCTTTAAAAAGTGAATTTTTGAAAAATTAATCCTACAGAAACTTTTATATTTTTCCTACAAAATATATGAAAAAAGAAAATTTTAGAAAAAAGATTTATATTTTTCTGATTAATATTTTATTTTTTATGATTTTTTAAAGTTTTTAAAGAAAATAAATTATAAAAAATACTAAAAGTTTATAAAAAAATCTGAAAAATTTACACAAAATAGCTAAAATGACAAGGGTCCTAGGAAAAATAAGCTAGGTCGCACAGCTTATCAAATAAGCTGTCGAATAAGCTTAAACAGCTTAATAGCTTAAAAGGCCAAAACACCCTTATATACCAAAGTGCCCAAGGGTCTAACAGAAAAGACCCAAGGGCGCAGCGGTAGAGTGTGTAGTGTTTATAAAGGGTGAGGGCTTTGAGGTCCCGGGTTCGAGTCTTGCTCACCCGGGACTTTGGCCTTCCCCCTTTTTTTTTTTGAAAAACCTATAAAATGAAAAAGCTAGAATAAATGAAAATAAGCAACTTTAAAACTTGGAATTCTTTTTGAAAAGCTATAATAAGCCCAGAAATAAGCTAAAAAGCCAACAGTGGCTTATAAACACAAAAGGGCTGTTTGGCTCTTTTTTTTGAAGCCTAATAAGCCAAGTAAGCCTTAAATAAGCTCACACACATTTCAAACAATGCTTACTAAGCATGGTTAAGCAGAATTAGACTAAAAACAAAGGCCAAATAAGCTGGAAAAGCTAGAAAACTAAATTAAGCTTAAAAACACTTTACTAACTACACCTAAACTTAAATAAGCTTAAATTAAGCTAAGATAAGCTAAGCTAAGGCTAAACTACACTAATAAGCATTCCTAATCATGAGTAAGCTAAAAAGACAGGAAAATAAGCTAAAATGAGCTTATTGGCTATCTGAGGCTATAGATGCACACAAATCAGTCCCAAGGGGAGACTTTGGGCTTAAAATTAAGCCACTTAGAGTTAGTCTTAGGCTTAAAGGCTTATATGGGCTTAAAGCCTGTACAAGTAGCTATCCAAAAATGCTAAGAACCCAAAAAGTGAAACAAAGATAAGCTATAAAAAAGAGCTAAAAGGGTGCTGTTGTGCACCAGGGGAAGTCCTTTGGCAGATTTGGAAATAAGTTCTAAAAAGCTCAAAATAAGCTAAAAATCCTGAAAAGCTATTTAAACTAACTTAATTCACCTAATGCAACTAGGAATAAGCAAAAACAATAAGCCACAAGCTCAAATAAGCTGATTGGGCTTTTGAGCTTAAGGCTGTTTGAAAAACAGCCAACAGCCAATCTTTAGCTTAAAAATAAGCCCCTTAAGCTGTTCTTTGGGACAAGTGGGGCCCACAACTTGTTAAATGGCCAACAAGCTCTAAATAAAAGCCAAAAGATTGGATTTTGAAACAAGAATAAGCACTTGAAAGTGCTTATGAAAGGGCTGTTTGTGGTGTTTTCAAGGAAAAAGTGGTGGTATTGGTGGCTTATTAAAAAGCCACCCAATAAGCTCTAAACTGAAAATAGACCCTAAACAGATTTTAAGTAGCTTATAATGAGCTTATGCTCAAGATTTGAGCTTCTAAAATCGTTTAAAACCTGCTGATTTTTGACATTTAAAAAAAAATGGGGATTTTTTGGCACTTATTTGTGGTTATTGGTAAAAACCACAAATGCAGCCAACTAAAACTCAACTCAATGCACACCAACACTTAAATATAACATGCAATTAAGCCCTAATAGACACTTTAAGCCAAAACTTAAAAATAAGCTATTCTAACAAAGAAAATTTCCCCAGATTTAAACCTTAGCTAATTTAAACTAAACTTTTGAAATCTAAACTATGAAAACTAATTAAAACCACTTATTAGACCATGCTTTAGCTTATAGAAACTGGCTTAAAGACCAAACCCATTGCATGACCCCATTTGACCCATTTTGGGTCTTGTCCCAAACACCCCTTTAATTACTAGGATTCTAATTTTTAGCTAGGACAGGACTAATTAGGCTTCAAAAACAGTTAAGATAGATTAAGCTAAGAATATTAAAGACATTTAAGCAACTACTTTGAAAAATAAGCACACACTAATAAGCACACTACAATAAGCTGAAACAAGCAATAAAAAAGGAAAAGTGCACCTTTGGTAAATGAAAGCTATAAAAGCATTGAATGAGACTATAAGCATAAAACAGCACATAAGTATGCAAGATAAGCAAATAAAAAGGCAGAGAAAACTATAAGCTAATAAGCATTATGAACTGTATATATAAAACAAAATTTAAAAAGAAGGAGACTTACAAAAGGTCAAATGAAAAGGAACCTAAAATTACCTAACCACCCTAAGTCAATAATTCTGAATTCATAAATCAAACCAAAACAACCCTTACTCCTTGCTTTCTTCTTGTGATTTTTATTTTTGATATTTTTTTTGATTTTTGAGTTTTTCTGACAGAATCTAAAACAAGGGTTTATATAGGCTTAAGATGACTTACAAGCTTCTATAAATCCTTAAAACAGAACTTAAAAGACAATATAAAGGAAAATGACAGTAAATTAAAGTAAGCTTAAAATTTGACAATAATTTAAAAGCAAGTAATTAAATGACAAGGAAGATAAATGACTGAAATATAAATGACATATAATGAAAAAGACAGTATATTAAGATGGTACAAAGATTTGTTACAAGCTTTTTCCTTGAAATCAAAAATTCGACATTTTACAAATGAACTATCCTATTCTATTTATACTCAAACCCTAAGTGTTTGAGGTCTTCACAGCTGTGCTAGTTGTGTTTCCTCTGTGAGGTAAAAGTCCTCAAGTCAATCTTGGCCATCCATCAACACTAGTGCTTCTTTGAGTTCATTGGTAATCGTTGGATTTGAGAATGGGAAGTGTAGGATTGCCAACTTGGCATGGCCACATGTGATAAGGGAGTTAGTGGGTTGAGGGGGAGAGTTTTATCCACTGGTTTTTCGTGGTTGCAGGGTAAAAAGAAGAAGGAAGAAACGTGAACAGTTCTTGGGTTCTTTGGGCGGGAAAATGGGTTATTGAAAGGTGCAGGGTAAGGTTTTGGGAATTGGCAAAAGTGGCCCTTTACTTTCTATTGTGTCATTGCAAGACAAGTCCTTGTGGTGATATGAGTTTGGGAGGTTGGCAGAAATGCCCCCTCAACTCATATATATCAATTGCAAAGGTAGTCCCTTTTTAATACAACTTTAGGGGCTTGGCAGATTTGCCCCCTAAAGTTGTATTTTCAACATATAGCAAAATCAGTCCTTGTCTTTGTATTCCTTTGTAATATAACTTTGGGGATTGGCAATTATAGTCCCTCAAGTTATATTTTTCTTTGCTTTGACTTTCTTTTGACTTTGTCTTTGTCGGGGTTGACTTTGACTTTGACTGTTTGACTTTTTGGCTTGATTGACTCTTTGGCTTCGATTTGGCCTCGGCTTTTCACACCTTTCCATTCCGTGCTTAGTTTTGTCATTTTTGGCTTTGTTTTTCGTCCTTTATTGTGATATCCGTTTCCTGCACAACACAAATGCAAAACAAACATATATTTGGCAGTTTTTGTCTGTTTTTGGTCATTTAAGTCCGTTTTTAATGGAAAAAGGTATGTGTAATTAAGCACATACCAGTAACCCATCGTTTCCTTTGGGTATCCTATGAAGATACACTTAACAGATCTTTGTTTGAGTTTGTCAAGCGTATCTCTCTTCACAAGAGCCTCATATCCCTAGACCTTTAAGTAAGACAAGTTTGGAACTTTTCCATACCACAATTCATATGGTGTTTTGTCAACCTTCTTAGTTGGAACCATATTGAGAATGCGTGTTGCAGACTCTAGAGCATAATCCCAAAAGGATAAAGGTAGAGTTGTAAGATTCATCATAGATCGCACCATATCTAACAAAGTGCGGTTTCTCCTCTTAGACACTCCATTATGTTGTGGTGTGTATGGAGGAGTAAGCTGTTTGAACAATTTCGTTAGCTTTTAGATAATCTTTAAACTCTTGGCTTATGTATTCGCCACCCCGATCTGATCGTATTGCCTTAATGGTCTTCCCGAGTTGATTTTCAACTTCATTTTTAAACACTTTGAACGTTTCAAAGACCTCATGTTTATGTTTAAGAATCCAGATGAACCTCACTGGACTGCTGTGAAAAACATAACCATAACGACTATAATCATCTGTGAATGTAATGAAGTAGCTAGCATCTTGTCTTGACACATGTCTAAGTGGACCACATAAGTCAGTATGTATTATTCCAAGAAGATCTTTTGCCCTTTCGTTACTATGAGGGAAAGGTTTCTTTGTCATCTTACCAGATAAACAAGATTCTCATTTATCAAAAGATTCATCATCCGTTAACTTTAACAGCCCGTCTTGTTGCAGCTGTTTAATACGTTTCTTGTTTATATGTAACACCCCCAAAATGGGTCGCAGCGGAATAAGGATCCGGGGCATGTTACTTCAAGATCAACAGCAGAAGATATATATAAGAACGACACAAAAAGTCGTTTAAACGGATACATTGAATTTAAATAAAAGGCATGTTACAAAAGCTTATAGATTTACTTGTTCTTTGTTTATTATTACAAAAGATAACATTGATATCCCAAAACATGATGCATATTTTATGTTGTAACTAGCGCTTACCCATTATAGGCAATTAACAGTGTCATGATGTGAGGTCTCTTGGCAATAGATACTCATGCAATTTATATCATATTAGGGTCCTGCATACATAACAGTTCTTTGTGCTCTAGTTTACAAATACAAGCATGTTATCTCCCTAGAGGGGTTTATAAATACAGTTATAAAGTTGAAGGCTGAGGCTATGAACACCTTGAGCGAACGGTAATATCAAGTAATAAGAGCTGTGAGTAAGACTAATACTCTTAAGAGCGACCTAAAATAAAGGCGCCGACTTAGAAAAAAAATCTAATACTTACGCTGAAAGGAAGATAAAATCAAATGATGACCTTATAAAAGTTTTACTTTATTGTCCGTATCTAGCATGGCATTGTATTCAAGTTTTTATTGACCAATTTTTACCTAAATTCAAGTGTCCCATCTGTATGATATGTCATTAAGATACCATGTTGTTACTTTACTCTTTACCCGTCATCCCACACAAAATTAGCCGTGTTTGGTTTTACGTCTAGTAACTTTATTTATAAAATTTCTGGAAACTTCCAACTTTGCTCGCATCATAAATCATAATCCGTAATTCATATGAGCATGAGGGTTTTCACCTCCAGAAAATGCATTTTGAGTCTACTTTTCTGATATGTACAGGCCTATTGTCCAGGGGGTCATTGTCCTGTGTGAAATTACCAATTTTACCCTTCTATGTCAAAACTGGTTATTTTCTATGAATATTTCCCACTCCACGGAAATATGGACCATTAATCACTATCTTAACATGCTATAACGTGAGACCACTTGGAAGATGGTAGCTATAAAGTGGCCTATACAGGAACAACTTTTTTTTCAGATAGTTTGTGCAAAAATCTGGGGTTTTACCCCGTTTCCCATCTGAGTGCAAAAATTGGACTAGTTTGGGAAATCGGCCGTATCTAGCTCATCCGGAGGAGGGATACGGCTCTCTATCCTATTAATCAATTACACTTAGGAACCATACTACATCTTATCAAATTTCCCAGGTTACCCTAAGTTTACAAATAATATTTCGTTATCCATCTGTTTTTGCTACTGATGTAAAAACAGTTTCATAAACACTATTATAATCCAATACAATCATCATTTGTATTCTCTTTAAAATTTTATCACAAGGCCATAACTAATGATTAGGAAAATTAGTAAACATAGAAACTTAATATTTCCAGAACCTAACATCCATTTTTATGGAATATAAATTAAAGAAAACAAGTAAATAAAAAGATAAGACAAATAAAGAAATTTAGGGCTTACTAAAAGAGAGATTGAAACTATGAATCAAACAAGAATACCTACTTCTTGTGTTGCTGGAAATCAACCCCTATATAACATTATTTTTAAAACCTTACAACATTCTTCTAATGATTTATAACACTTTCTAACATAAACCAATCAAAACCTTCAAGAACACTCCAGATAAACTAGTCTAAAACACCTTCAATTATCTTCAAGAAACTTTCACCAAACTTTGCAAGTGGCAACAAGGATGGTGTTAAGATGCCTAAAATGAGTTGATTAAATTTGTGAGATGGTGATGGTGTGGTGTTTGAATTTCGGCAGAAATGACCAAGAAAAAGGGGAGAAAAGTTTGAAATTTGGTAGAGTGAAGAGGCTTTTGCATGTATGGGAAATGAAGAAGGTGATAATGAGTTTATAGAAAAGTGAGAATTGGGTTTGTGTGTGGGTATAGAGAACCGGCCATAGGGCCTAGGTTTGTGAAAAAATACTTTTTTTTTTTTTTGGTTTGCAAGAGTTTAATTAAAGTGTTGTGTAAGGTTTAAAAAAAAGTAAAGGTTTAAGGTAGAACGGAGTTTTAGCAAGAAAATTTGGAAAACGCGAATCACAACAGGAAAAATGTTATATGGGCGCGGAAATTATTATTCATGGGGAATAAGATGATATTAAATATCTACTTTACGATGCGAAGAGGAATTGTTTCTAATTACGGCTCAGCAAAGCTAATAACGGAATAATTCTTTACTAAAACGGGGTAAAATTAAAAACCTAAAATTTAATAACTAGCTTAAAAAAATGAAATTAGAATAACAGCTCGGATTTAATAAGGACCTTGAATTCGGAATGTTACATCATCCCTCCTTAAGGGAGCGCGTTCCCGGGGTGCCTCAATTTCTCAATCTTGTCTGCTTTTCACTCGAGAAAAGATGCGGGTGGTATTTCTTTTAAAGAAATCTTCTCCTCTTCTCCTCAAGTATATTCTTGGTCCTCGTCTAGAATTCCATCGTACCTTGACAATAGGAATTCGACTTTGCTTGAGCTGCTTCACTTCGCGGTCCATGATTTCTACTGGTTCTTCGATAAAGTGCAACTTGTCGTCTAGTTGGATCTTCAAGAGGGATAACCAAGTTTTCATCCGCTAGACATTTCTTGAGATTCGAAACATGGAAGGTGTTATGAATTCCACGGAGTTTATCAGGAAGCTCCAACTTGTATGCTACAGGGACCAATTCTTTCTATGATTTTGAATGGCCCAATGTACCGTGGACTCAGCTTACCACGTTTCCCAAAGCGAATTACGCCCTTCCAAGGCGATACCTTTCAAACAAGAACCATGTCACAACCATTGAAAATTACAGCGGTTTGCGTCTAAATCCGCATAACTTTTTGACGGCTCTTCGAGCAGTCAATTAACCGATTTTAATCTGCACTATCTTCTCAGTTGTCTTCCAACGCCCATTCTCTGGATCCTGTGAGTTGGCTATTCCAACCTCACTCACAAACAAAACTGGAGGATTCTACACTTACTGCCATATAAAGCTTCGAATGGTGCAGCCTTAATGCTCGCATGATAACTGTTATTGTAGGAGAATTCGACTAATGGTAAGTGTCGATCCCAACTACTACCAAAATCAATTACGCACGCTCGCAACATGTCTTCCAACGTTTGTATAGTTCTCTCGCTTTTTTGGAAGTTTCTGTCTCTGGGTGATAAGCAGTGCTCATATCCAGTTGGGTTCCCATCGTTCTTGCAGTGATTTCAAAATATTGGATGTAAACAAACTGTCTCTATCGAAGGATATTGAATGTAGGACGCACCATGTTTACTACAACTTCCTTTAAGTTATTAATTGGGCGAGTTTCTCTATGCGTCAGTCTTCTTTCATTGGCAAGAATGAAGCAGATTGTTGGTCTTTCGGTCGACAATTACCCAAATGGTGTCTTTACCCCACTTGGCGTTCTAGGAAGTCCTGAGACAAAATCCATGGTTATTTTCCCTACCACTTCCACTCTGGGGATTTCAGTTGTTGTAGTTGACCAGATTGGCTATGGTGCTCTAGCCTTTTAACTTGGCACAGGGTTAATACATTTACTGACATTAGGTGCGATCTCAGGCTTTCATGTACGTGCCACCAGTAGAGCTTTCCTTTACAGTTTGATAATCTTGTATCGACCCCGGGTGGATGGAATATACTTAGATTTGTGCGAATTTCATGCATGATCAAATCCCGTATCCACCAAATATGGGTAACCAAATGCCCTTCAAAGCATGTATTCCATCAGAGAGGGTCTCAAATATCGGCTTTGGATCCGTCGTTCCAAGATTTTCAGCCGTCACGTTTTCCTCTTTTATTGAATCAGTTCTGAGCGTTGAGTATTTTCTCAGGATAATTGGTGTTGTTTACCGTCATACTACCAAAGATCTAACCCTTATTGTTATCTGTCCTTTTCGTCTCAGGGCATCGGGTCCACTACGTTTGGAGCTTACCAGGGATCGTAAAGGATTTTCCGCATTAGTTGTCTTTTAGTCCACTCAAAAGTTCATTCCATACGCGCTGTTCTCATGTTGAGTTCTTTTTTGATCCTGTATGTAATGTAGTGTCTTTTGATTAGGTGTAACACAGTACACTTAGTACCATACAATTAATAGTATCCTGAGTCTAAGTGCAATCACTACTGCAACCAGTGCTAATTCATGGGTATGTAGTTTTCCACTGTTTATTTTTCTGTTGTCGAGAGGCATATGCTATCAACCTTTTCCCTCTACATAGAACAGCTCCAAAACCTTTGTGTGACGGCATCGCTGTACACAACGAATGTTTTTAGTTTCTCAGGCTAGCGCTAGGATAGGAGCGGAAAATAAACTTCTGCTTCAAGTTTGGATATGCCTCATCTTCGTTCCGTACCCCATCCCCATTCATTACTTTTTGTTCTCTCGGACAATTTGTTAGAGGCTTAGAATATAACGGAAAACCTCAATGAATCTTCGGTAGTATCGGCTAAACCCAAAAAAATTGTCTGACTTCTTTTCGGTGTTGTCGGTATGAGACAATTTCGGATAGCTTCAACCTTTGCAGGATCCACGTGAACGCCTTTGTTTTGTCCGATCAATGTGACCCGAGATATTGCACCAGAACTCAAGCCAGAAAATCGCACTTCGAGAATTTTGCATATTATTGCTCATTCCTTGAGTAACTCTAAATGATCTTAGATGGTCTTTCGTGCTCGTTTTTTATTCATTGGATTAGATAAGTATGTCATCAATGAACCACGATCACAAATTTTTGAGGTATGGCTTGTCACACCGATTATAGATTCCATGAATACCGCAGGAGGAGCGTTGGTTTAGACCAAACGGCAATTACTGATATTCATAGTGACCGTACCTAGTTCGACAAGCAGTAGTAGTATAGAAATGTCTTCTTCTCTATTCGGAGTTGATTGATAACCAGAACGCTAGATCAATCTTTGTGTATATGCTGGAACCTTGAATGTTGATCGAAAAAGGTGTCATCCTCGGAAGTGGATACACGATTCTTGGACTGGTACAACTTATTTCGCTCGCGTTAATCGCTTACCCATACGGAATGATCCGTCCTTCTTCTTAACGAATAATACTGGAGCTCCCCATGGTGACGAGCTCGGACGAATAAACCCTTTTTCTGATAGCTCTTGCAACTGGTCCGCCAATTCCTTCAGTTGGATGGTCCAATCAGGTTATGGTGCTCGTGCAAACAGGTGCAGCACCCGGTACCAGTTCAATTTTAAATTCCACTTGTCGAGGTGGTGGGAGTCCTGGCAAGTCGTCAGGAAACACCTCGGGGAAATCTCGAATCACCGGTACATCTTCCAAACGTTTCTCCTTTGGTTCTTTCTCGGTTACATGTGCCACGAACAACTGATGCCCTCTTTCGATGTATTTACTGGCCTTAATGCAGGATTTATCTTCAGTCTGTGTCGCACCACGGTTCGCCCTTCTAATTACCAATGTTTTGTTCTTGAAATCTGGGTGTATGCACTACTTTCTTGCCACATATGATAACGGCATCTTGATTAACTAACCAATCCATCCCAACAACTACGTCAAAAGTTCCCAGCTCAATGGGCATAAGGTCAATTTTAAATTAAAGTGTTTATCTCAAGTGTAGGGTACATCATCCTTCTTTAGGATGTATTTGTACTAACGAACCCCTTCATTCGTCCAATTCCTCCTTTGCTAGTGTCTTAGTTACTGGATTAATCGTCTATCAGGTGACTTAAAAATTTAGTGTTTCACGAACTTTTGTAGATACTGAGTCACATTAAATACAGTTGCCTTACGGGTTCGTTGAGTAGAAACGTACCCGTGACCACATTTGGTCCTTGTTGTTTCTCAGCATCTCTAATCACGTAAGCCCGACCTCGAGCTTCCTCACCTTGTGGATCCCTTTTTCTTTCGGCAATTAGTTCCTTGTGTGTCCCTTTTTCTCCACCAACAGTCATAAACACCGTCACAGTTGGTCGTGTGTTAGCACCAGTAGCTATAGCTTTGCCCTTACAATCTCGTGCCATGTGGCCTGCCTTTCCACAGTTGTTACATACCACATTGCAATAACCATAGTTGATGCTTTTTACAACGATTACAGAGCGGTTTGTTCCCAGCATAACCACCTTGCTCAGTAGGGGCGGTTGGTGGTCATTGCTCGGGCATTACCCTGCCTTTGGTTGTTCTGCTGGTTATGGCGAGTGTTGTCCCTGTTGTTGTTTCTGTTGTTACCGTTGTTACCACCTTGTGAACTTTCCCATTTCCTTTTATTGCCCTCGGCAATCCTTTCTATTCGAGCTTGAGACTTTTGTTCCATCAAGGCATGTGCCATCCGCACAGCTTCATTCAGGCTAATGGGTTTGGATCCAATAACTGTACCCTTTATGTTGTCAGTTAGTCCCCGGATATAAGCCTCGATTTTCTTGCGTTCACTCGGGACCATTTCTGGACATAGTTGTACCAGCTCATGAAAGCGCTTGGTGTAAGCAGTTATGTCAAACTCCTTGACCTTCAGATTCCATAGTTCGTGCTCCATTCGCTGCACTTCCTCAATGGGGCAAAATTCCTCTGTCCTATTATCCTTTTATTTTCAGTCAGCCAATCTGAGTAGAGCCTTAAACCCAACGTTGCAACCTGGGAGTTCCACCACGTCAAGGCACGCCTTGAAGGGGTGGGTGGGGCATGCATAGATGCCAAATTTGATCCTTTCCGGGCTTCAGCACATTCACTTATTCCAAAAACCATTTCCGTTTTCTCGAACCACCTAATTTAGCTCGACGCTCCCTGTGGACATTGGAAGGACACGTAGGGTTAGCATTTCATGAATCCAGTAAGTGAAAAATGTAATTCTCGAGCAGCTGGTAGCCCCGCCTTGGCCCCAGCTCCTTTGTTTCTTGTCTCATAGCATTTGCTTTCTTTCTCGTTTGCTCTCTACAACAAGCATTGAACCTTTCAGCGGACGAGTCGATCAAATAGCCGCTTGGTTCATTAGTCTCGTGGCTTTGATTTCTATCACAATACATGAAGCTCCATGAGTATTTAATTAATGACATACTCACATATATCAAACGATCCAATAACAACAACAATCATAACCAATATCAATTAGTGATCAAAAGGTAGCCCATTAATCATTCATTTTACCAAAGTGTTAATACATCATTGCATAGTTTCACACAAAAATGATATAAATTGTTTCAAACAAATGGCATAATTCACTAACTGAAAGATTCAGTTTAGTGATTACAGACTGAAGATACTACTAATAAAATTAACTACTATTGAGTCACGAGGTGGAGATCTATTGTTGGCTCAGATGGTGCAGGTCCTTTGGTGTAGGTGAAATCATCATCATCTGGTAGTACGGAGCAGTGGCAGCATGCCTTGCAGCAACATATGGGATCTCTAGGATCATTGTGAGTTAACAGGAGCCATTAGAGTCTCAGACTAGAGCTTTATGGCGGCTCTTGATACCGTAGACGCGGCGGTTAAAAGAAAAGTTTTCTCAACTGTAATAGACAACGTCTCAAGTTGATGTGTAATGCCTGTTGCCCCTGGTCATTCTCTCTACATGCATCTTAGTGCGGTTTTAACCTACTAGTCTAGCATCATCTTCCAGTCTTCTTGTTATCTGCACGCACATCCTACCTACTCAATATGCTTAACTTGCGGTTTGAAAGTGCATCAAGGTCAATCCCTAATGTGACTTGGCGTAAGATCCTCCGGGGTTATGTTCCAGCAAGCGCCAGCAGAAGATGACGATTCCTGTTCTCCAAACATACGTATCAGTTAAGGTCTCCTAAATGGTATTAATCTGCTAGTACCAATGTGAGCAGCCTCGGGTATAGGATTAGCAGGAACAGGATTAGCAGGAACATGAGGTGGTATGGGTGCAGCTTCACCCTCGGCCTCAGCCTCGACCCATTATCATTCTCGCTCTCTATTAAGGACCTTCAGACCGGCCTCAGCCTCAGATCTAGACTCCGGATGCAGGTGTCGGAGGATAAAAGTGTGGTTCCTCCCCCCCTGATATGGGGAGTACTCCACTTCTGGCCGTCCACTTGTTATCTGCTTCCATTTCTTCATTCTTCTTCCTCCATTTCCGGATCTTCTTCCGGATCTTCTCCTCTTCCTCCCATCTCTGGGTCTTCCTCTTCCACCCAGCCTTTCATGTTTTATCTTGTGCTGCCTCCGCAGCTAATGCGAACTCGTTATTGTTGGAGGTGGTTGGCATGGATGATCGGCAAAATTGCGTAAAGTAAATAAGGATTACTATACGAATAATAATTTATATGAGAATGCGAATGCATGACGATGCTTCAGGAATATGCATGATGATCGATAAATAGTATGAATATGCCAAATAATATTTGTTACATATAAAAATTTCATTTTTTGAAAACAATTCTTGATGCTTTCGCGGATAAGCATATCAATCGATATATATATACATATATCAATTACATATAATAATATTTATTATATTAATATTCAATAGTAATGCACCCAAAATGTGCATAAATACTTGAATAGAAAAAATATACCGTGATAACCAAGGGCTTCGGGAGTTTAGCGCGCAAAGAGGGTTTATAGGTTAGGTTAAAAATTTTTTTTTTTTTTTTTTTTGACCTAGTTCTCTATAAACTTTAGCTCTTGTTTCCAATCTTTAACACCCCCAAAGTTCTCACGCAGCGGATTATACAACAATGCGGGTGTTATGTCATAAGCACAATTAACAAGGATATGAAAACGACTCAAAGAGGCGGTTTAAAACATTGTTTCCATTGAAAGAAGTTTCTGAGTAAACAACATACGTCCACAGAAACGTTACCAAATTATAACTAAGTTTTGAAAAAAAAACATGGATAAGAAGTTTTATATAAATGGAACAAAATACAAGTTCCTAAACTTTGGCGCAGACTCCTCGTAATTAGCGACCTTCACCCTTGGTTACCTGAGATAAAACATGTTACAAGTCAACATAATGTTGATTGAATCATAGAGTTTGTAGAGTTAAAGAAGAACACAAAGTTTTTGTTCTTAGTCGGGGGACTTTTTTGTAGGACATGCATTATTCAAGTTTCTTATTGCAATATGCTCATGACACCAAGCATGACGTTGCCACATATCTTGTATTGTAAATCCACGTTGCCTCATAACTTGGGATTATTGCCTTATACCTAAATTCTAAAATCAAATTGTCCGGTTGTCTGGGTGCTCGAAAGGATTCGATTCTTACCCAGGGACAGGGCTGTCAAACCCAAAAGATCTATTTTAGTTGTACTAGCGCTGACCCATTATAGGAATTACAGTTCCATGATGTGAGGCTTTTGCAATGTTACTCATTGAATTTATTATCATATTGGGTCCGGCATCCATAAGTTCTTGTGGCTCAGTTTATAAACAGCATGTACTCCCTTCGCGGTGTTTTATAAATACAGTTAAAAGTTGAAAGGCGAGGCTATGAACTCACTTTGAGCGAACGGTAATATCAAGTAATATAAGAGCTGAAGTAAGACAAATACTCCTAAGAGCGACTAAAATAAAAAGGCGCGACTTAGAAAATCAATCTAAATTCTTACGCGAAAGAAGATAAATTCCAAATGATGTCCTTATAAAAGTATTAATTTATGTCCGATCTAGCATGGCATTGTGCATTCAAGTTTTTATTGCCAATTTTTACTAATTCAGTGTCCCAATCTGTATGATTATGTCATTCATTCCATGTTTTTACTTTACTTCTTTTAACCGTCCAACTCACACAAATTAGCCTTCTTGGTCTTTACGTCTAGTTATTTTTTTTATAAAATTCTGAATACTTTCCACCTTTGTGGCCATCATATATCAAAATCCGTCAGATTCATATGTGCATGGGTTTTCACCTCCAGAAAGCTTTTGAGTTTACTTTCAAAAATACAGGGCATCACTGTCCAGGGGGGTCATTGATCCTGTAGTGAAATACCATTTTTACCCTTCTAATGTCAAAACAGTTATTTTCCTGAATATTTCACTCCACTGAAAATAGGACCATAAATCACAATCTAAAGATGCATAGAAACGTGAGAGCCACTTGGAGATGGTAGCTATTAAGTGTCCTCTACAGGGAACAACTTTTTATTTCAGAAAGTTAGTGCAAAAATATGGGGTTATACCCCGTTTCCCAACTGAGTGCAAAAATTGACTAGTTTTGGTAAATCGGCCGTATCTAGCTCATCCGGAGGAGATACGGCTCTATCCAATTAACCACATACCCTTTAGACCACATCCCTACAATCATTATCAAATTTCCCAGGATACCATAATACCAAAATATTTTGTAATCCATCTGTTTTTGCTAATGATGTAAAAACCAGTTTCTCATAACCCTATTATAATCCATCTAAACATCATTATATTCTCTTTTAAAATTTAAACACATGCCTTACTAATGTTTTAGACCTCATAGTAAACATAGAAGAAATTATATTTCCAAGAACCTAACATCCATTTTTATGGAATATAATTAAGAAAACAAGGTAAATAAAAAGATAAGGTCAAATAAAGGAAATTTAGGGCTTACTAAAAGAGAGATTGAACTATGAAATCAAACAAGATACCCTCCTTCTTGTGTTGCTGTAATAACCCAATATAACCTTATTATTTAAAACCTTACAAACCTTCTTCCTAAATGATTTTAAACTCTATTTATAAACCACACCACCCAATCAAACCTTCAGAAACTCCAAGAAAACTAGGTCCTAACACTTCAATTCTTCAAGAAACTTCACCAAACTTTGCGAAAGGGCAAAAAGGATGGTGTTAAGATGCCATAAAATGAGTGATTGATTTTGAGATGGTGATGGTGTTGGTGTTTGAATTTCGGCAGAAATGACCAAGAAAAAGGAGAGAAAAGTTTGAAATTTGGTAGAGTGAAGAGGCTTTTGCATGTATGGGAAATGAAGAAGGTGATAATGAGTTTATAGAAAAGTGAGAATTGGGTTTGTGTGTGGGTATAGAGAACCGGCCATAGGGCCTAGGTTTGTGAAAAAATATTTTTTTTTTCTTTATTTTTGGTTTTGCAAGAGTTTAATTAAAAGTTGTGTAAGGTTTAAAAAAAGTAAGGTTTTTAAAGGTAGAAACGGAGTTTTAGAAGAAAATTTGGAAACGCGGAATCACAACGGAAAAATGTAAATGGGGGAAATTATATTCATTGGGGAATATATGAGATTAATAAAATCACTTACGATGCGAAAGACGGAATAGTTTTAATTACGGCTCACGCAAAGCTATAAAAAAAGGAAAATTCTTACTAAAATGGGTAAACGTAAAAATTTAATAACCTCGCTTAAAAAATGAAAATAGAAATAAAGCTCGGAGTAAATAATGACCTAGAAGACGAAAATGTTACATCACCTTTTGCAAACTTCCTCCCTTGTTTGGATACAGACTCTTTGTGCACCTTATGTTTCTTTGAGAAGCTCTTCCTTGGGAATCTTTGCTTCAATGAGACACTTTTCAGATATGCTTTATGGTGTTTGATGACAGGTTTAGCTTGCTTCTTGTGCTTTGTGATCTGCCTTCAAGGTTGTATTCCTTGGCCTGGTGATCTGAAATCCCTGTTTTCACAAAAGATAGACAAAGATCCATGACACCTTTGATAGTCATGTCACCCTCATTCTGTGAATGGGATTTATCCCTGGATGTATGGACCTCACAAGTTTCTCACCCAGATGTTTTGCGGGATAGAAATAGTATAGTAGTTATGGGTGAAGGTCTTGGGGATGGGTCAGGCTGATGCTCAATAGGTACCTCACTAGTTTGAGCAGGGGATGAGTCAGGCTGTGGCTCAAGAGGTACTTCACTAGTGGGAGATGAAGGATAAGGGGTATTGGTAGTAGTGCTTCAGATGTCTTTCTGAAGAAGCACCCTCACCTGAGTTGGTTGTACCTAATATAGTAGCAAAACAAGGGGTTACCTTCCTGAGAATTTGCTTACCTTATTAACATGAAAGGAAAAGATTTTCTTGTTAAAGTATTTCCAGGAAATCTGATCTAAAGGTACAGGTTTATATTAACTAGTTGTTTTACCTTAAAAAGATAGAAATAAAACGTGGTACATATAGTATCATATATAAACTTGGTTATATATAAACTGTTTTGGCAAACTCTTAGCAGAATCATGACTTCTAAAGCTCAACAAATTAAACTGGACAATGCCCTAGTTGCTCCAGAGGATCATCGTGTCATAGGTAAATGTAACATGAGGATCAATCCAGGAATGAAGCCAAAGGAACCTACTTATCAAGTAGCGTTGGATGGCCTTGCTCTTACTACATGCTATCCAGCATTCCTTATCACTACTGAAGTCCCTGTCATCTATATGCATCAGTTCTGGGCTACCGTCAACAAACACAAAGCATCATATCGATTCAAGATCGATAACACAAGTTTTTCTGTGAATGTTGAAGTTTTCAGAGAAATTCTCAACATATGTCCTAAGATTCTGGGTAAAGAATTTGATGAACCTCCATTTAAAGAGGAAATACTATCATTCATCCGAGAACTTGGTCATTCTAGAGAGATCAAGTACATCACTAATGTGATTGTTGATCCTCTACACCAACCATAGAGAACCTTTGCATCAATCATCAACAAATGTCTCTGTGGAAAGGTATCTGGTCTTGATAAGATTCAACTTTCAAGAGTTCAAATCCTATGGGGAATGTACTACAAGAAGAATCTGGATTTTGTTGCTTTAATCTGGGAGGACTTGGCTTACCAGATTGATAACATTGATTCTAAGAAACAAGACAAGATGTTCTATCCTAGATTTACAAAGATAATCATTCACCACTTCCTCACAAAAGATAAGTCAATCTCAATGAGGAACAAAATGTTCATGCACACTGCTAGGGATGACAACGTACTAGGTACCATAAGATTAGTCTCCGGACATGCAGACTCTTAAATATATGGTGCAATCCTTCCTGAAGTAATGACGAATCAAGCCTTGCTGGACTCTTTTACTTACAAGACATATTATGCAATTGCTTCAGGAGTTGAACCTCCAAAGTCAAGGAAAAGTCAAAAGAAATCAGATTCAGCCATCTCATATAAGGAATCTCCCTCCAAGAAGAAGTCTGCTAAAGCTAAGAAAGATGCAGCTACCAAACCTAAACCGACTAAGAAGAAGGCACCGGTTAAGGTTGACAGAGGCAAGGGTTTGAATGTTCTCTCGGAAGTGGCTCTTTCTAAAGCTGCTCAGCTCAAGGAGGTCACCAAACGAAGCAAGAAAGATTTTTACGCCTCACATGCAAGTGGCTCAGGTGATGGAATTGATCTTGGATCAGGAGTTCCTGATGAGCAACATCGCAAGACATCCGGTACAGATGAAGGAACTGGTATAAAACTAGGGGTTCCTGATGTACCCAAATACGACTCTGAAAGTAAGAAAGAATCTTGGGGTGACAGTGGAGAAGAAGATGATGATGATGAAGATGATTATGAAGATGTAAGTGATGATGATGAGGGTAATGATGATGATGGTAATGATGATGATGATGATGATGGTGATAATGATGCTAATGATGATGATATTGATGACGAAAGGACTGAGTCAGACAGAGAAGAGGTTCTTGATCTCAATTAGTCCAATGAAGAACATGCTGAAGATGAAGAAGAATATGATGATGAAAGAGTCCATACTCTTCCAGACTATGAACTCAATAATGAAGAAAAGGTTGATGATGAAGAAAAGGTGGATGACAAAGATGATGATGAAGTCACTAAGGAGTTATATAAAGATGTAAACATGAATCTGGGAAATAGAGATACTGACATGACCGATGCTGATCAAGGTGGAGCAGACCAACAAAATGTTTCTTAAGAGTCAGGGTTTGAGCAAGTAGAGGAAGACACTCATGTGACACTTACACCGGTCCTTAACACATAGAAGACTGATGATCCAATGCAAAGTTCTTCTGTCTCCTCCGACTTTACAAGCAAGCTCCTAAATCTTGAGAATCCTTCTCCAGCTGACAATGAGATTGCTTCCTTGATGGACACCACAAGTCATCATGAGGAACCAGGGAGTCATACATCGTCTCTTTACACTGTTCTAATAACGACAGTTCCTGAAATCACATCCGTTTTTACTATAACTATTCCTCCACCACCTCCTTTCTTCAATCCTCTACCACAACAAGCAACACCAACTCCAACACCAACACCAACAGCTTCAGAGACTACAACCTCATTTCCTACACTTTTAGACTTTGCTTTTGTATCTAAATTCAACGAAAGAGTCACCAACTTGGAGAATGATATGTCAGAAATGAAACAAGTTGACCAGTATGCTCAAGCTCTCTCCTCCATTCCTGCTATTGTAGATCGCTACATTGATAAAAAACTTAGAGAAGCCATCCAAAAGGCCATTCAGGCACATAATTTGGACTGTAGACAAGAAGCTCAGGATGAGAAGAGGGAGTATATAGAACTTGTTGACACATCAATGAGAGGTATTATAAAAGAGGAAGCCACAACTCAACTTCCTCGGATTCTTCCTTAAGCAGTCTCAGACTTTGCATCTCTGGTGATTGAGAAAAATGTCACATAATCACTAGAAGCTGTTGTCTTGACAAAGTCTTCCTCTCAACCAAAGTCTACTTATGAGGCGGCTGCATCACTCTCCGAGTTTGAACTTACAAAGATGCTTATAGACAAGATGGAGAAAAACAAATCATATGATAAAGCTAATTATAAAAGGGAGCTTTATGATGCATTGGTCAAATCTTATTAAACTGATAAAGATCTATTTGATACACATGGTGAAGTATTTACGTTGAAGAGGAGTCGAGACGACAAAGATAAAGATTAAGACCCCTCCGCTAGATCAGACCGAGGGACAAAAAGAAGGAAGTCAAGCAAGGAAGCTGAGTCATCTAGAGATTCAAGGTCAAAGGAAAATAAGTCATCAAGCACCTCTAAAGGCACCTACCACTCTCAACATAAGTCTTTTGGAAAGTCTGCCCATGCAGAGGAGCCAAGTCATATAGCTGATGACTCGGGAGTGCTACATAATCAAGAGTTCAACACGGGTAACAATGATGAACAACCCGCTGACAAGGAGGCTTCTAACATATTGACTTCTGACATCCTCATACCTGGATTAGTCAAGTTTCTCATGCTGAAGAACCTCATACTTCCTTCGATGAGCTCATGGATACATCAATCGACTTCTCTGCATTTGTCCTGATTTGGCTCAACATTAAAGATCTGACTCAAGCAATTTTGGTTGGACCGGCATTCGACCTACTCAAAGGCACCTGCAAGAGTCTTACAAAATTAGAGTATCATCTTGAAGAATGTTCTAAGGCTACAACTGAATGATTCGACTGGCATAACCCTGAAGGCAAGCCGTATTGGTTCGATCTTAGTAAACCTCTCCCATTGATCCCAAATCATCAAGGTCATCAAGTTATCCCTCAGGATTACTTTATCAACAACGACCTGTAATATTTAAAAGGTAGAGATTTAATCAGACGATACTCAACTTCTGTCACAAAGACAAAGGCTGCTACTTATGAGATCAAATAGATCGAAGACTTAGATCGTAATTTGTAGAGTCCCGTAAAGGTGATATATGATAAGCATGCTTACTTGGGTACTTCACACTAGGGTCCCAAATGTCAACGATTCTACGAGTTCGCAAGCAACATGACTTCGTCTAAAGATGTCTACTCTAGAAAACGAATCATCACGGTTACCAGACTTATGATTATAAATAAGTATGACTATGGTCACCTGGAAGAGATTAAAGTTCGTAGAGAGGATCAACAACTGTACACATTTTGAGAAGGTGATTTCCCATGACTTCACCTACAAGACACAGAGGACATGTTACTCCTACTTGTTCAACAGAAGCTGACCAATCTCACCATAGACGAATGGTATGACTTGAATGTAGCATTACGTATGTTCACCAGACGTATTGTTATTCAAAGGCGGGTGGAAGATCTTTAATTAGGTGTCAAAAGTTACCAAAAGAAGCTCAACCTCACCAAACTAGACTCATACAGATCAGATCTCAGGAACAGAATCGTACACTTCATACTCAGACCCTCAAGGAGTGATTTACGTAGATTAGTTTGACAGAAAAAGGTTGATACGCTCTAATGAACTCCATACATTCAGTGATGGCACGCTTAATGATGTTCGGACCGCTCTTTATGATATTTCTTCAGGAATAAGGATGGAATACCTACCGAAGAGGAAATAAAGTAGCCTAGACAAGAAACAGGCTCGGGTTATGGTTTAGGATATCGACAAGCAGCTCTTTGAAAGAAGGATAATGAGGAATCTGGAGAAGTTCGTTGGTGGAAGAGAATACAGGAATGGCCTCAAGCTGCCAGAAAAGACAATATGGTTTTGGTTATATTTTATCCTATCTCATTTAAAGTCAATCTCTTATATATAATAACTCTTGTGAATATGTGAATAAATAGTGTAGAATATAATTAGGCGTATATAGTGTTTGAGTATGAATTTTCAAGAATTTCTTAGTAAATTCAAAAATTTTCAAATTAACGTACTCAAACACCATATAGTACCCTCATAATTTGAGGGGGAGCATTAAAATATTTCTAATACGGCTTGTTAAATAATTGGAACATATTTATCCCCAAAAGCATTATATTTTAAATCAATTAATATCCAAAATATTAAAAGATTTAACATTTTTGATAAAGGGAGAAAATGTGATTAAAATATATGACTAATGAGGTGATTCTATGGACTCAAGTGCAAGCTTTAACCTTCATGTGCTAAATAATTTCGAATATCAATGCAAATGTTGAGGGGGAGCATTTTATGAAAAGTAAAACCATCGAGGTACTAAATGTTTTTATTTATATCACAACGTACCTCGATCAATGTTTTCAACAGATTTTAAGGCTGTAGACAATACCAATAGACAGACCATGTATTTAATTACTTGGAGTTAAAAGGTGGTTAGGTATAGGTAATCATTCCCATGATCCATCCAGAACCGGATGGATCTACCCAAGGACATTCCATTAGTTAGAATAGAAGTCCTTAGGTATGATAAAAAGGAGAAAAGTGAGTAAAAGGGAATAGTGCTGACTAAGATAGAGCTAATACTGTAACAAACCCAACAAGGTATTAGTCATGAAGTCTCGATAAGCACTGAAGGGGTTGAAGAATGAAAAAGAATTGTAACGATAAAGGGTGAAAAGAAAGAAACCCTCCATACACTTAGGCGGAAACCTGGTCAATACATATGTTATCAGAAACACTAAGCTGTTGTCTTGTATTAAAGATAGTCGTAGACCCAGTGACGCACTGCATAACCCTCCCCAGCCACTTTATTTCAAAACTCACTAAGATTCACACATTTCTATCGAATTTCCCACTCCGAGTTAGTTGGTATTGAAAAGGTGGCACTCAGCTCCAACCTCCGATTACTAAAATCAAATGTGCACTATCGAGTCTAGAGCCAAAAGTGATCATCCATAAATCTCACTAGGATACTAATACATATATAACACCCCGTGTTTTCAAGTCATTGACGACGTCGATAAATCCGTTATGTATTTTTAGTATTGTACGCGTTTGCTTTTAATCGTAATTGTTAGGTTAAATCGCGTAAGCTAAAAATGATCAATCAATGTAAACGGGCATCAAACGGTTAAAGGTTTACATCAATTAAGCGTTGAATAATTATTTTGAGAATAATTATTGACATTGTTCATTCATTTTTATTGGTTACGTAAAATTATTACGTTTTGCGATAAAGTACGTCTAGGCGTAACCGGAAGCACGTTAATTTATCTACGCTTCAACAAATACCCACGATTGTACCCAATACCTAAAGTTATTAAACTTTAGCCAAGTAAATATTTCTAGTCACTTTGTATACTAGGAAATAAAACAATACACAATTTCATGCAAGTTGATATCATTTATTTGTAAAATACAAGTTGTAACTAGTATAATATGATACTAGATAATTTGTCAAGTAACAAAAGACTTCTAGAAGCCTTTTTGCTTCTACATATCAAACGGCAACAACAACAATTTAGATAAGAGAACTCATTTTTCATGCAAGTTGGCATGTACATCAACCTTGCATTAAACCAAGCCATGCTATGTTTCACTTGACCAATATTCTTCCTTAATACCATGAAACTTGTCTCTTTGAACACTATTGCACCTTTTTGACCAAAACTTCCCATATATTGCAAGTAACTAATAAGAGTTATCATATACATGCATAAACACTTAGTAAAAACTCAAAATCCTCTCTCTTTCTCTCATCCAACCCACGGCTCAAAAAGCCTCTCCAAAATAATTCACACTTTGATTTTACAAAACCATACACATATATACACATCATACCTAAGGTATCCTAAGATGGTTCCAAGCATTGGTTAACCATATTCAAGCTTTAATCAAGAAAAGGGAAGCTAAGGTTTATTTAAGAAAACTAGGGTTTTCTTTGGTGCAAGCTTTGGATTTTTATCTAAACAAGGGTTTAGATTACATTGATCATCATCATCATACACCATAAGGTCATCTAGAACCCTTTATGTTCTTTCAATATTCATTTTATGCATATGTTAGTTCTATTGTAGCTTGAATCACCATGTAGGATTTTTAACATGTAAATGGAGTTTTTACTTGTAATGATCATTTTGCACACTATTATATATGTTGAGATATTGCTAATATCATGTTAAAAGGGATGAGAAAGTATTGTACCATATTAAGTTGGTGTAAAAATGATTAACTACAAAAGTAGTAAGGTATAAAAGCAAGGTTAAAAATGGATTCAACAAGGTCACTCAAAGATTCTGTCCAAAATTCGTATATATAACACATTATTTTATATTTTTATAAAGTAGTATGATTCACGACGATTCCGAAAAGGTAAGAAACTTGTCAAACGGATTTATAACGAAAAAGTTAGAGCGAAAACGAGGTATATATTCGAGGTATAAAAATCCAGCATTTGTTAAGTTAGTGGTTTCTGTCAGGATTTTAAGATGGTATTTGCGGCACTTTCGAGTCCGTTTCGGCCTTCGGCCGAAACATGAAAGTCGTTCGGAAGGTCGTTTTACTTCCCCGCGAGGTTCTTTAAGTCTAAAAGCGAGTGATAACGGGTCGTAAGGCGGGGGCAAAATCTGGCTTTTTGGTAATTAATACACTGCATCAGATCTGATGCGAGTGCTTTTTCGCCCATTTCGGTCGAGTTTCGGGTCTCGGACAGAACTGGAAAGTTGTTCAAAATATCGTTTCGCATAAATTCTCTTTAGAACCCGAGTCATGAAAATGTGATTTAGTGGGTCATTATAGTCGGGTCAGACTTAGAAAATAAACTATAACACTACCAGGAGTAACTAATATACTACCAGTAGTAATAACACTACCAGGAGTAACTAATATACTACCAGTAGTAATAACTATAACTACCAGGAGTAACTAATACACTACCAGGAGTAACTAATATACTACCAGTAGTAATAACTATAACTACCAGGAGTAACTACAACACTACCAGGAGTAACTAATACCCTACCAGGAATAACTATAATTACATTATTCAGATATTTATAAATGTTTTACAATTATAAATATGTTTTCACTCAAACAATTAGATGGTGATTA
Source organism: Tanacetum coccineum (assembly GCA_026074375.1). Lineage (NCBI taxonomy): Eukaryota > Viridiplantae > Streptophyta > Magnoliopsida > Asterales > Asteraceae > Tanacetum > Tanacetum coccineum. The sequence continues at coordinate 39,325 of BQNB010010413.1, read as the reverse complement.
GCTAAATAGACTTATGCATGGTAGAGATTACTCAATGTGATTAGTACTTATACGACCTTAAATTAAATAGGTTGCATTCGACGATTTGCGTGACGCATTATTTGTGATACACTTGGCATTTGCTCACTCAAGGTGAGTTCATAGCCCCACGTTTTACATGATTTGTTTTATAAGTTTTGGGGTGAGAACATGCTTGTTTACAAATGCATTTATATGGTTGATAACAAATTGATTTACATACTCTTTTATATATCTCGCGATGAGATACACTACTTGGTTTACTTTTTGGACGTAAACACATACTTGACTTTTACTCGAATGATTACGGATTAGCTTAAATGGAGTGGACTGTTAATTACCTGGAGGGTAAGCGCGAGTGTTATGAGATAGATCTATTGGGGGTTAACTACTCCCATTCGGGTGATTAGCTATCACTAGTTCGAGATCGAACTAACGAACGTTATAACATTGTCGGAGCACGACACGACATACTGATGAATCTGAACCTTACGGTGCCTTGAATAAAGTGGCATACTTATAATGAGTCTACGTAGCAGTTCCATGAACTTAGAGTAATCGTAATCATTGTTTTATACACATATGAATCTTTACATTGCCTTGAATAAAGTGGCAAAATATACTTGAAACATTTTGGGATATTATGCTCATTACAATATATACATGGAAACAACTTTGGATTATATATATTTTATGGAACCTATATATGTAGGTTTATGCGTTACGAGTCTTGTATGGGCGAAACTTGTAACACAGTAAACCTATATATATATAGTTTTGGGATTTACAGTTATTTATACAAAAACCTATGAACTCACCAACTTTAATGTTGACACTTTTAAGCATGTTTTTCTCAGGTGAATTAGATGCTTGGCCTATATGATGTGCATTGGAGTCCAAACTTTTCAAGAATACTTTTCAAACGACACTTAGAGGTCGTTCTCTCCTGACTGGTGCAATGGTACTATGAAGTAACGCTCCCGGAAACATATTCCGCTGCGACCCATTTTTGGGGGTGTTACAGATTGGTAATCAGAGCCAAGGTTATAGAGAACTAGGTTGCGTATCTTACCTAGACTATGACCACTTTCAACGATCACATTTTCAAAAGATTTTTACGGGACATACATGATATACATGCAATATGATAACTATGTGAAGTTAGATGAACGTAAAAGGTTCGAGTATTGTCCATCGTCGAGTAAATTTATTAACTAGGTCGAGATGTGTAACAATTCATGACTGAATCTCAAGACAGTTCTTGTTTGATGAGTTGCGAGATTGAGCCATGACAGGTTGTTACACAAATCGAGGTGTTTGATAAATTCCCTCAAGGATGGTTAGGACTCATGAGATAGGAGTAAATCCCTAGAGGCATTATGTGAAATAATTATAGTGATAAAACCACTATATGAATACTTGTCTGATAGGTGCAGACACACTAATTGCTTATTTGCACACAATACGCGCTTACATGATTAATATACGTGTTATATTATAGTACGTATATTACTACTGGTCTTATATAATATACTTATATAAGTTTAATTTTGCTTGTTACAGCAGTCATGTCGCGTTTAAGATTTTATGAAATCTGACGTGTATTATAATTTCTTATGATTTTGAAGGAAATGGCACCAAAAAGAGCCACAAGGTCAACACCAGTTACAGAAAATCCTACCACCACCACTGTCACCAATGCCCAACTTCAGGCAATGATTGACCAAGGTGTTACTGCTGCACTGGCAGCACGTGATGCAAACAGGAATGGCGATGACAGCCATACTTCGGGAACGGGTGCCAGAAGGACCGAACGCGTTGCTCGAGAATGCACTTACCAAGACTTCATGAAGTGCCAACCTCTGTATTTCAAAGGCACTGAGGGAGTTGTCGAACTAACCCAATGGTTTGAAAGGATGGAGACTGTATTCCGCATAAGCAACTGCTCTGTGGAAAATCAGATCAAGTTCTCCACTTGTACTCTTTTGGCAGGAGCTCTGACGTGGTGGAATTCCCACGTTAGAATTGTTGGTCATGATGTTGCGTATGCAATGACCTTTTGCATTATCTTGAAAGCTTCAAATCAGAGTTTGCGGAAGTCTTGTCTTTAATCTTGAGCTTTCTAGAAGTTTGTCGTTGTAAGATGAGCATTTGAATGGGATTGAGGCTTGTCGTCACCACCGTTTGACTGCCAGGTTTATCGTTAGTGTTAAAACGAGAAAATGATTTGAAATCCAATCGAGCCGTCACTCGTTAAAGTGTTTTTTGTAAAAACACATCGTGAGTGTCATGTTTTTATAAAATTCACTCAACCCTTCAATTCATGTACTGGACCAAATAGATATCAGTTTTCACAGTTTGATTGCATATAGAATCTCGCAAGTCACTACCACAATGCTGTTTGATGATCGACACTGGAAGGATTTCATTCGTCATTATGAATACATAAAGGAGTATCATCTGACATCGTTATGGCATAATATCCACAATGATATTGCGTAGGACTCCTTGATAACAGGCTTGTGTACTTATGATGTTCAACAAGTGTTTGAATGGAATGTAGTCCTAACGAGATTTTGATTAAATCTCTGGCTCTAGACTCGATTAGTGCATTTTGGTTTTAGTTTCTCGGGGTTGGAGCAGTTTTGCCACCTAATCAATATCAACGTTCCTCAGAGTGAGATGTCAATTAGATAACGTGTGTATCCTCCTCCTGACAAATGAGACAAGTTTACTGTTGTGAGATAACCGAATGGCTGGAAGGGTTGTGCATTGCTCACCTGGGTCCCATTGATGTCGTTTTCAATGTCTGCAATCAACTTGTGATTTGGAACGCATAAGTATTGACCCGGTTCTGCCTGATGTTGTGTGGAGGGCTCTTTGTTGTAAGACCACTTTATCCCATACATTTCTTTTAATTCTTAACGCATTCAATTGCTTACCAAGACGTCATTACTAACTCCTTGTTGTGATCTGTTCCCAGAGTTAACTCAATCTTAGTTGATTCATTCCCATTTACATTCATCTCAATCATACCTATGGTGTATTTCTTACTTTGGACCTTATCCTTGGGGTAGATCCTCCGTGTTCTGGTTGGATCATAGGTATGTTTTCTAACCTACCCCCTTATTACTTCAGAATCGTCGTGAATTTAAGATGTTGTTGGGTATTAGACGAACCTAAAACCTTTTCTTCAGCACCTTTGAGTCGAATATATCATATTTATTTTACATTTTCTCCCCTTATTTTAAATAATAAATCACTTTGTTTTTGAAATACCTTTTGATTAAAATCTGTCTTGAAAATTAGTGGGAGAAACAATATTATCAGCGTGAATGGTTTGGAACATTTTGATTAATGTTTTGAAATACATAAGGATGGTCGTTGTTGATGTATCCACAGAACATTATAACTTTGTTTTTCGAAAAACATCCCTCTCAAAAAAGGACCTAATTAATACTTCATTCTTTTAAATCAACAACACGTTTCGGGAACTAGAAACATAGAGAGAGAAGAAAAGAGATTGTTTAGAGAGAGATGTGGAGGAGAGAGTTGAGAGAGAAAGAGAAAGATATTTTAGAAAAATGAAAACTAGATATTTTCTAAAAGAAAATATCTATATATATATGAGATATTTTCTGAAAAGAAAATATCTAAATATATATATATATACCCCTACACATTTAATGTGACGCGCGGGGATATTTTTAAACTAGGACGGGCTCGGGTTTGCCCCTTGGATTAACCCAAAATATATACAATTTTTGATAACTATCGCAGCCCGTTACGATATTATCCTGTTACAAATTAAACTTAAGTAAAGCTCGAAGCCTCTCATCGTTGATAGTGACCGTGCTCTCATTGTTAGACTCAATAAATTGAGGCTAATACAACATCTACCGAAGCAGACCTCATGACAGAACATGGGAAGCACTGAGAAATGATGATCTGATAATACTGCCGAGGGGTGAGATCAGAAGATCTGAAACTGAAATGATGGAACCTTAAGGTTAAGGGCATCGATGTGGTGGCCATTTAAATCGTCGATTTTCAGCAAACTAGCCTTGATGTGTTCAGAAATTTCCCCAGAAGAGGTAGGACAAGATTGAGAAGGTATATAGGTGGGCTTACCCGATAAGATACTTGGCAGTGTAAAAGCATCAAAGTCGAAGACCATGCAAGAAGTGATTGAGTTTACAAATGAGTTGATGGAGGATAAGACCCATGCCTATGCTGAACGTCAGGCAAAAAGGAAAAGGAAGTATGATGATCTTCCCTAGAACAATCAAAACCAACAACAGCAGGCATAGGAGGTAGATCACACAAGCCAGGCCTATGCTGAAGGATTAGTGATAGAAGCCATCGGAAGGTCTAAGCCTCTTCGTGCCAAGTGTAATTGCCATCATGAAGCAGGTCTTGTCCACTAGGGCAAGTAACTGCATAGAGTTGGCATTGGCAGGGACTGTAGGATACGGACCTGCTAACAACAAACAACAACAACTAACAACTACGCTAAATCAACAAAAACACAACAACTTACCGTAACAACAACAATAATCAGAGGGCAATGTTTTGATTGTGTGTGGAGCTCAAGGCCACTTAAAAGAAACTGCCCGAAACTGAACAAACACTGTTCGTGGTATCAGCTGGGAATAACCGGGCTCAAGCGAAGGGTATGCGCGTTGGAAAATGCGGGGGCAACCAGACAAACATCGTTGCGGTTACGTTCCTTCTACAACAACCGTTTGCTTACATCATTTTTGATACCCGGTGCCGATAGGAGTTTCGTATTAGTACTTTGGCTTTGATATCGTCCCCAATACACTAGATCATGGTTATAACTGTTCGCCAGTTAGCTGACGTAGGATAATTGAGTAAATACTATATTGATGGGTTGTACGTTAAGCTTTTAACACCTTCCATTCAACATCAACCTATGCCGGTAGAGATGGGGTAGTTTCGACGGATAATTGGCTGGGCTGGTTGGTAAAATTACAGTGCCATTATCGACGTGCTATGAAGATTGTTCGTATCCCCTTCAAGAGCGAAATTACTAATCGTCGCGTGAAGCGATGTTTGACTGAACTCATGGACGGACTAAACATCATTCTCGTGTACCAAGGTTCAAAAGTATCTGCTAAAAGGATCTCACTGTCTTTTTGGCACATGTTCTACAAAGGAGATCGAAGAAAGTCAGAGAAGAAGCGACTTAAGGACGTACTGATAGATAAAGATTTTCTGATGTATTTCCTGAAGGATTTGCCCGGGTCTTCCTCGACTCGACAAGTGTGTTTCAATTGATTGGTACCTGGTGCTGCACCTGTAGAGCACGGGCACCTTATGATTGGCGCTTCCGAAATGAACAGAGGTTGTCGACGCAACTGAAGAGCTATCCGACAAGGCTTTATAAGACCCAGTTTCCTCACCCTGGGGAGCTCCGTCTTGTTTGTCATGAAGGAAATAGTTCATTCGGAGTGATAGACTATCGGGAATTAAACAAAGGACGGTGAAGAACGTTATCGCTACCAGAATGATGTGTCATTGGATCAGCTTCAAGGGTCGAGTATCTACTCGAAGATCGACCTAAGGTCAGGTTATCACCAATTGAGGGTTCGAGAAGAAGACATCTCGAAGACTGCCTTCAGAACTCGATATGGACATTATGAATTCCAAGTTATGCCGTTTGGTTTGACCAACGCACCTGCTGTGTTTATGGACCTCATGAACCGAGTGTGCAAACCTTATCTGGACAAATTCGTAATTGTCTTTATTGACGATATTTTGATCTATTCCAAGAACAAGCAAGAGCATCTGAAGATAATATTGGAGTTGTTTGAAGAAAGAGGAAGTTGTATGCAAAATTTTCAAGTGTGAATTTTAGATTCCCAAAGTACCAGTTCCTCGGTCACGTGACTGAAAATATAAGGCTTCATGTTGGTTCCACAGCCAGATCGAATACGTTTAAAATTGGGCAATCTCTAACGACACCAAGGTGTTTCGTCAGTTTTTTAGTCTTGTTGGGTACTACGAAGATTCATTGAAGGGTTTTCAAAGATCGCAAAAACCAATGACTAAGCTTACTCAAAAGAAGGTCAAGTTTGAGTGGGGAGATAAACAAGAAGCAGCTTTTCAACTGTTGAAGCAAAAGTTGTGCAGTGCACCAATCCTTGCATTACCTGAAGGAAGCGAAGATTTCATCGCATACTGCGACGCTTCAAAGAAGGGTTTGGGCGCTGTATTGATGCAGAGAGAAAAAGTAAATGTCTTATCGCATCCATCCGCCAGTTAAAGATCCATGAGAAGAACTATACTACTCATGATCTGGAACTTGGAGCAGTAGTGTTCGCTCTAAAGATTTGAAGGCACTATCTGTATGGAACCAAGTGTACAGTGTTCACTGATCATAAGAGCTTACAACACATTCTTGATCAGAAGGAACTGAACATTGAGACAAGCAATGGTTAGTAGTTGCTTAGTGATTACGATTGCGGATATTCGTTATCACCAGGGAAAGCAAATGTCGTTGCTGATGACTTTGAGCGGAAAGAACGGAAACCACCGTAAGAGTTGGGCCTTGTCATGATATTAGCTTGATCTTCACTAAGGCAAATTCTTGAATGCTCAGACTAAAGCACGGAAACCAAAAAACATCAAGAGTGAGGATGTTGGAGGTATGCTGATTGAAAATGCTAAATTTCCAGAGGCAATTAGGACGGAAAAGTTGGAACCTCGTACGGATGGAACCCTATGCACCTCTAATTGGCAGGAGTTGGTTACCTTGTTATGGCGATTTGCGGACTGTGATCATGCACGAGTCACAAATCAAAGTATTCTATCCATCCAGGTTCCGAGAAAATGTATCAAGACGTAAAGAAGCTACTATTGGTGGCCCACAATATGCAAAGCCGCCATAGCCATCCTATGTTAGCAAGTGCTTGACTGTGTTATGGTCAAGGACCCGAACATCAGAGACAATCGGGTTTGTTGGTTAAAACCGAGATACTACGTGGAAGGTGGGACAATATCACGATGGATTTTGTCAAAAAGCTTCCTAAGTAATCCACAAGGCGTCCGTACTTTTGGGTTGATCGTTGACCGACTTACCAAAGTCCGCGATTTTATACCCATGAGGGGAACTGACCCCCTGGAGAAACTAGCGAGAATGTACATAAAGGACAGTAGTACCAAGGTACATGGAAACCGGTCGCGATTAATTTGTGATCGTGGACCTAGCTTCGCATCCAATTTCTGGAGGTCACTTCAGAAGCTTTGGGTATAAGTTTAGATTATGATACGGCATAAGCATCCCAAATGACGGACAAAGCAAGAGAACCATTCCAAACTCTCGAAGATATGCTTCATCTTGTGTGATCGAATTTGGAAATGTGGGGTTAAACATTTGCCATTGGTCGAGTTTTCATACAATAACAGTTATCACGCTAGCATTAAGGCTGCACCCTTCGAGGCACTTTACGGTCGAAATGTCGTTCGCCTGTTTGTTGGGCTGAGGTTGGAGAAGTTCAACTCACCGGTATTTAAGCTTTTGTGAAATTTTCTTGCATTAGGGGTATTTTGGTAATTTTACACTTGTTGAGATTTTTAGGTTTTACAATTAGGCTCGCCCATTTCAATTAATGATTTAACTAATGCTATATACCATATAACCACCTAAGCACGTATAAGCGAAACAACGCGTATATAGATCCTATAACGCAACTATATGAAGGTTCCTAGGTTATAGTCTAGGCCAAACCACCTAGTTCTTTATAACCTTGGGTGATGACCCATCGAAGAACACAACAAATAGTCGCTTACAAATCCACTTGCCCACGGAGGGGTCCATACAAATCTTAAACATCAATCCTCAAGAAACAAATCCATAACATACTTAAAAATAAGACTTCTCAAATATGATCCATATAGGATATACTTAAAGTCTGCTATCACACATCTCAACCTTAACTATCATTCTCTTCACCTGAAAATGATACTCGAAAACGTCAACAATAATGTTGGTGAGCTTGTAGGTTTGAAGGAAACTCAATCGTTGTGCCAATATCTCAAACAGTTGGACAATTGTGCAATATGACAGTGAATGTAACAATCCGTATTTTTGATCAATGTAAACGGGCATCAAACGGTTAAAGGGTTACATCAATTAAGCGTTGAATAATTATTTTGAGAATAATTATTGACATTGTTCATTCATTTTTATTGGTTACGTAAAATTATTACGTTTTGCGATAAAGTACGTCTAGGCGTAACCGGAAGCACGTTAATTTATCTACGCTTCAACAAATACCCACGATTGTACCCAATACCTAAAGTTATTAAACTTTAGCCAAGTAAATATTTCTAGTCACTTTGTATACTAGGAAATAAAACAATACACAATTTCATGCAAGTTGATATCATTTATTTGTAAAATACAAGTTGTAACTAGTATAATATGATACTAGATAATTTGTCAAGTAACAAAAGACTTCTAGAAGCCTTTTTGCTTCTACATATCAAACGGCAACAACAACAATTTAGATAAGAGAACTCATTTTTCATGCAAGTTGGCATGTACATCAACCTTGCATTAAACCAAGCCATGCTATGTTTCACTTGACCAATATTCTTCCTTAATACCATGAAACTTGTCTCTTTGAACACTATTGCACCTTTTTGACCAAAACTTCCCATATATTGCAAGTAACTAATAAGAGTTATCATATACATGCATAAACACTTAGTAAAAACTCAAAATCCTCTCTCTTTCTCTCATCCAACCCACGGCTCAAAAAGCCTCTCCAAAATAATTCACACTTTGATTTTACAAAACCATACACATATATACACATCATACCTAAGGTATCCTAAGATGGTTCCAAGCATTGGTTAACCATATTCAAGCTTTAATCAAGAAAAGGGAAGCTAAGGTTTATTTAAGAAAACTAGGGTTTTCTTTGGTGCAAGCTTTGGATTTTTATCTAAACAAGGGTTTAGATTACATTGATCATCATCATCATACACCATAAGGTCATCTAGAACCCTTTATGTTCTTTCAATATTCATTTTATGCATATGTTAGTTCTATTGTAGCTTGAATCACCATGTAGGATTTTTAACATGTAAATGGAGTTTTTACTTGTAATGATCATTTTGCACACTATTATATATGTTGAGATATTGCTAATATCATGTTAAAAGGGATGAGAAAGTATTGTACCATATTAAGTTGGTGTAAAAATGATTAACTACAAAAGTAGTAAGGTATAAAAGCAAGGTTAAAAATGGATTCAACAAGGTCACTCAAAGATTCTGTCCAAAATTCGTATATATAACACATTATTTTATATTTTTATAAAGTAGTATGATTCACGACGATTCCGAAAAGGTAAGAAACTTGTCAAACGGATTTATAACGAAAAAGTTAGAGCGAAAACGAGGTATATATTCGAGGTATAAAAATCCAGCATTTGTTAAGTTAGTGGTTTCTGTCAGGATTTTAAGATGGTATTTGCGGCACTTTCGAGTCCGTTTCGGCCTTCGGCCGAAACATGAAAGTCGTTCGGAAGGTCGTTTTACTTCCCCGCGAGGTTCTTTAAGTCTAAAAGCGAGTGATAACGGGTCGTAAGGCGGGGGCAAAATCTGGCTTTTTGGTAATTAATACACTGCATCAGATCTGATGCGAGTGCTTTTTCGCCCATTTCGGTCGAGTTTCGGGTCTCGGACAGAACTGGAAAGTTGTTCAAAATATCGTTTCGCATAAATTCTCTTTAGAACCCGAGTCATGAAAATGTGATTTAGTGGGTCATTATAGTCGGGTCAGACTTAGAAAATAAACTATAACATAACTGGGTCTTTTATGGGTCGGGGTTAGGGTCAAGATTTGGGACACCAAAACCCGGAATCAACCTGACAGAGTAAACCCGATTGCCCATACAACCCGACCCGATAACAACCCTACTTCAACTCAAACCTTAATATAGTTATACTCTTTCTATTTTTTTAACGGCGGGTTAGTTACTGTTACTAAGTTAGTTATTCGATTCCACAGTATTTACCTATAAGGTAGTCCCTGTCAGCCTCGAATAATAATTAGTGATTTGATTTCACAATGCATACCTAGAAGGTAGTGTCTGCAGCATCGAATTAGATCGCATCTTTGGGCAGAACCCCACATTGATCCCTCCCACCTTGAAGGAAACCCCCCCCCCCCACCACCCCCCCACGAAGAGACTCGAACTTGAGACCTTTCGCATGTGGTAACAACCTCCCAAAAGACACCCTTGGTGGCCAACCGAGCTAGCCCAGTTAGTTATATACTTATACTATTGAATATAATAGATAAGTAATAAATAAATGATATATTATATATATATATATTATATATATATATATATTAATATATATATATATATATATATATTATATATATATATATATATCGGTAAGGTTCATTCCGGTACTTTAATTTCCATTTATCTCATTATTTTAAAGCTAAAGAAAGAACGTTTAATTATACTAAACAATTTAGAAAAGTTTCAAAAAAAATATAATTTTGTCTTATTGACGTTTTATTTTATTAATAATATTTTTATTGAAAATCGGTTTTTTGTAAAGAATTCTAAGTATAGACTTTTTACGAAATTTCGACATGGCCCGTTCGTTTATACAACGCGCGCGCGCTTTTTTTCAAGGTTTTTTAATCCTTATTCATAACAATTTTCCACTAATTCACATTTTCAACAAAAATGCCAAAAATCATATTTCGCAATGTTACCTAAAAAGTATTTCCCAAACGACTTACAAAATAAATTCATAAACATGTTCGAATAATTCCCGTTCTAAATCTCTTAAAATGACTAGTTTACGCTTATTGGGCCTTAAGGCCCAATAAGGATGCATTAAGATATTCATACGTATAATATATACTTTAGGCCCAATACCAAAGCCCATTAGTGAATATAAGTCCAAAACAATAGCTAACAAAATAATCCGGACCTCAATAAGCAATCAATAAGCCACGGCTTATTGAGGCTTATTGGGCGTGAGCCCAAAAGCTCCAAAACCAAATTCATAAGCTTAAAAATAAGCTGATAATCTACGTATTACATTTGGTTATCACCATAAGCTATAAAAATAATTCACGAATACACGACATACAAGGTAAATAACCAAAAATACATATACTTGCTTCCTTGTGGTCTTCGAACCACGATAAGCCCAAAATAAGCCGAAAAATGCTTTTAAATAAGTTAAATAAGCTATTATCCAAAATAAGCTAATTAGCAATAAATGTTTTTCAACCATCATGACCACAATATCAAAACTAACAAAACCTCTTTTCCTTTTCTTTTATTTTCGAAACAAACGCACCTTATTATCTTTCATTTCATTTTTAAGTTTTGATTTTTACGACGATCAACTTGTACAACTAACATCTATGCATCATAAGGTATTCACTAGTACAAAAATATTTGAAATAAGATGACTTACAAAAATCGTCACTTTTGAACAAGATCGACACGAACCAAACAACCCAAATGTTGTTTAAATGTTAACCCGAACACTAGAATCAACCCAAGACTTTAACCTTCATCTTCTTAACCAAAGTTGGAAAATTTTTAAAGTGTTTGTGTGTGCGTGTGAGTTCGGCCGAGCAAGGCACAAGAGAGAAAAGAAAAGAATAAATTTTCTTGTTGTGAAAGAAATGAGGATATGTGTGTTGTTGAAAGAATATATGTGTACCATGGTCTAGACAACTAAGCTAAAAAAGGGCCTTCTTGCTCCTTAGTGGGGTTCGACCGGTTGGGGTATCCAAGAGGGGTTCGGGGACTTCTTTTCGTGTCGGGTTTACTTAAATCCCAAAAACCGTGGTCGAAAAATATTTCTCGAAGTTACTTAGCATTTTTATTCATCTTAAAAATACTTTTCCAATAACCTAGAGTATTTACACGACATATTTTCACATTATACTCCCCAAAACTCATTTTGAACATTATTATACGTGTCGGGACTCGTTTTTTGGCATTTCACATTATTCATGGGTTAAACCACCCGAAACACAATCAGCATAATAATACCCTTAAAAAGAGATTATTATACACCATATAACCATAAATCACCTCAATCACATTATTTCACATAAATCCACCACCGTCAACACGGTACAAGTTCTAACAAATCTAACAAACGTCAAATAGTCAAAGGACTAAATTAGAACATTCAAAACACAAAAAGGGCAAGGTTCACATTCTACCCCCTTAAAAGAATTTTGACCCTAAAATTCAGCCACTGACAGAACTAAACAGATGCGGGTACTTAAGTCTCATCTGATCCTCACGTTCCCACGTGAATTTAGGTCCACGTTTTGAATTCCACTAAACCTTGACGATGGCAATTCTACTCCGCTTAAGCTTCTTGGAATTCTTTTCTTAAGATTCTCTCACTGACTCTTCCACAAAATTCAAACTTAAGCATTTACTTGGATATCGTCCCAAGGGTACTCGCAGTGTTGGGTCAGCCAAACGCTTCTTAAGGTTCGACATGTGGAACGTGTCATGAAAACCATTCAACTCCTCAGGTAGTCTAAGTCTATAGGCTACAGGACCTACCTTCTCAATGATCTCAAAAGGTCCAACAAATCTAGGTGGTAGTTTCCCCTTCTTCCCAAAGCGTACCACACCTTTCCAAGGCGATACTTTAAGCAAGACACAGTCACCTACACTGAACTCTAGATGCTTCCTCCTCTTATCGACATAACTTTTTTGGCGATCACGCGCAGCTTTAAGTCTATTCTTAATCTGTGAGATCTTCTCGATGGTCTCTTGTACTAACTCATTCCCTATCAGCTGACCCTCTCCAATCTCTGCCCACATAATTCGGGAACAACACTTTCTACCATACAAAGCCTCAAACGACGCACATCTCACACTATAATGATAACTATTGTTATACAAAAACTCAACTAATAGAAGATGAACATCTCAACTTCCCCCGAAGTCTAGGACGCACGCTCTAAGCATGTCTTCCAAAGTCTGGATTGTACGCTCACTCTGACCGTCAGTCTAAGGGTGGTAAGCCGTACTCATGTCTAAACGGGTTCCTAATGCCTCTTGCATTGACTGTCAAAACCTTGACGTAAATCGACTATCATGATCAGATATGATCGAGATCGGTTGTAACACCCCCTTATTTGACATATAGCATCGGAAGCTAAATTGGGGTATTACTTTATGAATCAACAGTCATAATCATAGAAAACGACTCAAAAGAGACGTTTTAAAAAATTTGTTAATCATTCAATCTTTATATCAGATTAGTTTTACAAACAGGAGGTCCCAAAATACATATGAAAACATAAAGTTTGAATGATAACAAGTTTGGACGTCCTCAAGTCCAATGTCACTCCATGCCATAGTTTGCTCAATTACATAAGATAAACATGCTAGAAGGGTCAACACAACGGTTGAGTGAAATTCACAATGATTGAAATGTAATAGTTGAATACAAGTCAATGTAATAGTAATAATTGCAACGAATAAAACTATAATGGTAAACAATATTATATTATTGCACTAAGCTCATGACACCGAAGCCTTAAGTAAATGTTATTCATAAGTTGTTGCCCCAAGCGGGTGCTTTGCCAAACACCCGGAGTTCCTCAAATGAAATGCGTCTGTTGGAATGTATGTACAGAACCTGGAAGGGAAGGTTCAGTTCCCGTATATTAGATCTATTACAACGGCTTTCGCGTTAATTCGCAAAACTAATTAACGGTCATGATAGTGGTGGCCTTGCTGGATAATGGAGGTACTTAGGCAATAATATATCAGGATAGCATACAGTTGGAAAATACTTGTATTCATGTTTATAGCATGTATCTCCCTACGGAGTTTAGAAAACATGTAAAGGTGGGACTATGAACTCACCTTATCAAGGTAGTTAATTGATTTGAAATTTAATTCAAATGGGAGTAAACAGCCTCGTCACGCAACCTGGGGTAATATGTCAAGTCTTAGTTTGATTGTTTCAAAACTTTATTTCATAAAGTTTAACATAAATATTCATTTGGTTTATTAGTTAGTGAAAACATCGTACCACTGTTTGGGCTATCATAATCCAGAGGTCATGTAGTAAACGTTTGAGGAGCTAGGACATTTTAAATCGTAAATCCAACAACTCGTCAAAATGTCTACCCAAATGAAATACCCTCACATGAAACTCCCAAGTAACGTGATATGTTATAGTTTAAATGATAGGATTTTACCTTTTTTAGTTTCTTCAAAAGCTAGCGGATGATTTAATTTGTTTAAAATATATATCATATTATTTTATAGTGTTTCGATCGAAGAATGATAACAACAAATGTGTGGGTTTTTAAAAAACGAAAGGGGGGGTTTCTTATAATTATTATAAATATATTTTTTATAATTTATAAAAAAAAAAAATACTATATTAACATACCCGTAATTTTCATGTATGTTATTATCCATTTTATTAATTAGATGCACTGTAATATCCATCTATTATATATATATCACCTTTTTACAGAGAAATTTTTGCTTTATCTCATTATGCAATGCAACATTTGCATCTCTAAAGTAAACGAGCTCACGCAACCTCCACCAATGCCATCTATATCTATGTTTATATCATGTAAACATCCTATTATGTCATGTCGATATCATTTATATCATTTTACTCTAGTATTTATCCATTTAACGAACCATTTACAAACGTTATATCATTATCCAATTTATACGTTAACGTTTATATCAAAACCCTAATTATATGTAATATATACATATAAAATAAATGTGCAAGCCTTCAACATGTGTACATGAGTATTAATGACACACAACATTTGATATATTTTCCCTCCTAAAATCAAGTTACAACTTTTAAAGAACAATGTACAAGTCAATATGGCAAGAAACCAAACTAGGTATTTTACCTCCTAAGCAATTTACGTTTCTTAACATCCACTTTAAACAAGGTACAAACACTTAATGAATGACTCCTAAACCTAAACCTAAAACCCTAAGTATCCTAAAACCCTAAACCCTCAAACGAAACCCTTATACCTAATTTCACTTTAAACATACTAATCTAAACCCTTAAAAACTAAATCGATAAACCTTAAACCTTAATCCTAAATCTAAACATTAAACTATCCTAAACCCTAACCCTACTCGAAGTTATAAACCCTAAATCCTAAGCCGTAAAAACCAATCCAAACCTATCCCGACACCCTTTTATTATATTTTTTTTGACCATTTTAAACCATCCTAGCATCCTAGCACCTTTATGACATCACCACCTTGTCACAAGCAAGCAACCATGCTCATCCATCACACACTTGGCCCACCAAGTTAGTCTTGTCACATCCTTGTCACTTCTTGTAGACGAAACCCCCTCTAACACCCTGACTCCGTGTTAGCATATTTTTCCTCATAGGTTCTTCATAATCCCATATTGCCTTCATAAGTCACCACTCTACACACACCTTGGCCACTACTCCAAGAAACTTGGCACCAAGTTGGTTTCACCCCTATATAAGCTGAAACATACACACCCTTTCATTTCATCCTTCAAACTCAAACACACACACTCAAATGGAGTTCTAGCCATTCCCTAGCAGTAGTAGAAGATCAATGAGATAGCCCACCAAGATCCGAATTGAGCCTAGAGGGCCAAGAGTAAGAAGCTTTGAAAGTTTGTTTTATAGGCGTAACGAACCAAAACCCCATTTTGACCAATAAGTCCCTAAGCTCAGAATAGAAGCCAAGAATCAAGAAAAAGGAGCCCTTGAAGTCGTTACTAGGCGTACGAACCCGAAAACCACATTTTAACCCATTTTTAGCTCAAGTAAGCTCAAAATCTTGTTCAATAAGCTTATAATATGTATTAGAATGTTCATAATACGCTTAAGATCATACATGAACTCTTGTTAAAGCCTTGAATCCTCAAACCCATACGTTTTTGATTAAAACCCTAAAAAATGACCCGTTTTGATTTTCTAGCTAACGAATCCTTTTTCTAAACTTTTGTTACATTATAAAATCTTATTTTAGCTTATTCTAATAAGCTATAACCTGCAAATATCATTTAGAATCCCCAAATAAGCTTGCATGACTTTTTGGACTTGATTTGTAAATTATTTTCATGCAAGGGGTATATATCGTAACTTTCTAAAATTCAAAACTAGAGGGGCTGAAAATGTCATTTTTCTAAAGTTATAACTATAAGGACCTATCTTTCCAAGTTTCAAAGTTAAACCAAGGGTATACATTGCCATTTTTGCAAACTTAAAAATATAAAATATAATATTTTTATATAAATTATAAAAATATATATTAATATTATAAAACTCGATTTCAGTAAAACCCGACACATTAATCGTTATTAATCAACGATCGACGCATTATAAAACAATTACGTTATATAATTAACGTAACTTATCATCGACTAGCTTTTGAAGAAACTTAAAATCTTATCGTATCACGTTACTAGGGAATTTCATGTGAGGGGTTCCATTTGGGTATTTGTTTTGACGAGTTTGCTGGTTTTACGATTTAAAGTGCCCTGACTCCTCAAACGATACTACATGGCCTCTGGATTATGATAGCCCAAATAGTGATGCAATACTTCCATAAATTAATAAATCAAAGTAATACGTTAAACTTTATGAAATTTTGAAACATAAACCATCACACTAAGACTTGACATATTACCCCAGGTTGCGTGACAAGGCCGTTACTTTCACTTGATATACTTTTGCCATCAATCTGATTTCCCTGTACTATTAAGGTGAGTTCATAGCCTCGCATTTAACTCTTTTAAATGTTTTATAAACCTTCAAGGGAGATACATGCTATAAACCATGAATACAAGAGTTTTCTAAATGTATGTTATCCTGATATATTATTGCATGTGTTGTCTAAGTCCCTTTATGCCAAAAGACCCCCACCATCATGGACCATTAATCACTTGCGAGTGAACGCGAATATTGTGGATAGGTGGTTATTGATTAACCTAAGGCTTCGGTGTCATGAGCTTAGGGCAATAATATTGTTTTCTATGATAATTGTAACATCATGCAATTATTACAAACTATGGGTGTATAACAACGTAACCCACTATTGAACTTGTATTCAAACTACTTTACTTAAACCTATGAATTTCACTCAACCTTTGTGTTGACTTTTTAGCATGTTTATCTCAGGTAATTGAGCAACTTAAGGCACGGAGTGGCACGGACTTGAAGATGGCTAAACTGTTATCATTCAAACTTTATGTTTTTAGATTATGGGATCTCACTTTTTGTAAAAACTCTGATGAATAAATGAATGATAACTAAATTTTCCAAAAACGTCTCTTTACGATTCGTTTTCTATGATTATGACTGTTGTACTATGAAATAATACCCCAGATTAGCTTCCGCTGCTATATGTGTAAAAATGGGGGTGTTATAGATTGGTATCAGAGCCACGGTTATAGAGAACAAGGTTGAAACCTTAACTATAACTACTTTTCTTTTTCTAGCCAAGAAAGTCCTCCGTGCCACTACATTTCCGGAATAGTATGTAAAGATACCAATTAATAATACTATTATAATAAATAACTTATGTTTATTTACTACTGGGGTTGTTAACAACGATGTTTTTCTTCCACCATCTTACTTTCCGGTATTGAGCATGCTTTTTCCTCCAACTTTCCAGACTTTATCTCGGCTTCTCCGGAGTTATGTCCCAACTTCACCAGGAAAAAACATATTCTAGCTCTTCAAACTCGTTTGGTGTAGTTCCAATAGCTTCACCAACTCTTTCGCTCTTTTATGATGATCCTTACATGAAAGTTATGCAAGCATTCTATGCTAAAAAATCTCCTATCCCACCTCCAACTATCATACCTCAATCATCAATTACTTAATCTTAAGAATGTCTTTTTTCCAGAAGGACTAGTTACCAACCGAAAGAAACTGTTGTTCACCTCCAACTACTTCTACCCTACCTCAAGACTTTGAGATAGGAGAAAAGCTCTCGTAAACAGTCTGTAAACGTCACGAGGAGCAAATTGAGGAAATCTTAAATCATCTAGATGAACTTTCTCTCGGCCGTATTGAATACATGGAAGACAAAATCAAAGGACTTGGAAAAGGTCGGGTGATATCCAACAAGACTTTGACAATCTAGAAGCAGAACTCTAACAAGCTCGTGCTCAAATTTCTAAACTTCAGAAGAAGCAGATGGGAAATAACCACAAAATTTCTCTGGCTCGCTTCAGAATTACTGATCTAGACACATCGTCAACGATATCCAGATCCTCAGATCAGAAGCTAAGGGAATCTTCTTGCATGCCATCAAGGAACTCTCAAGATCAGCCAAGAAGGACCATTAGACTATTAGATTAGATCTTAGTTATCAATTTTATTAGAACCTAGCCACGAGATGTGTGGTATAAATAAAAACACTTGTCAAATCTTGACTAAGTATAGTACAAAGGCAAGTTGTTCATGATATAATACAATGGCAATCCCGTTATATACCTTGTTATTTCATAATACCGACTTATTTCTCTTGCATCATCATTTCCGTCATCATCATTATGAATCATACCCTGACTTCTAATAAATCATTTGATACTTATTTGAGTATGAATTATCTATGATTTCGATATCACTATTGTAACAATGTTTATTTTTGCACTTTAATTATTTTAAGACTTGTGATATCATTCTTATTACATGTTGTCTTATGTTGATAGAATGCCTCCCAAAAGGACGTCAATATATGAAGCACCGACCATGACTCAAGTTGCCATTAAGAAACTAGTTGCTAACAGTGTCAATGCGGCTCTGGAAGCACAAGCTATAACAATGGCATGTACTACTAATCCCAACAGGAACACCGGACCTACTAGAACTCCTGTAGCAAAAAATGGGAAACTATAAAGAATTCATAAGCTGTCAACCTTTCTACTTCAATGGTACGGAAGGAGCAGTTGGCCTCATTTGTTGGTTTGAACGAACCGAATCAGTATTCTCTCGAAGCAAATGTGTCAAGGAAAACAAAGTAACATTTGCTACTGGTATCCTTACTGATGATGCCTTGTCCTGGTAAAATGCATACGCCCAACCTACGGGAGTAGACCAAGCTAATCAAATCACATGGACTGAGTTAAAGAGGCTCTTTACAAACAAATATGACGCTCGAACTTAAGTCAGAAATATGGAAAATGAAACTTTACAAATCGACTGTAAAGGAAATGATCTCAAACCTAAGTTAGAAAGATCTAAGAAATTAGCAGTTTCTAGCCTGAACATGGTACTAAAACACCGAAAAACTCCTAGAAGCCTTCATCGGAAGGTTACCTAGAAGTATTGAAGGAAATGTTACCGCCTCTAAACCTTAAAATTTAGAAGAAGCCATTAACATAGCCCAAAGGCTAATGGATCAGGTAACAAAGCACACTCCGGTACAAGTATCAAGTGATCATAAACGAAAGTTTGACGACAGAAGAACTTTCAACAATAACAACAACAATTACCGCAACAACAACAACTACCGTAACACCAACACCAACAACCACTACAACAATCACCAACCACAACAGAACCGAAGGCAAGAAGCTGCCAAGGCTTATGCTGCCACTCCTGCTGAGAACAATAGGTATGCCGAAAACCTCCCATTATGTAGAAAATGTGATCTCCATCACACCGGACCTTGTACTGTTAAGTGTAATACTTGCAACAAGGTGGGCCATTTGACCAAGAACTGCCAAAACAAGAGGCCAGCCACTGGAAGTAATCAACTACCAGTGACAGTTATTTGTCATGCCTGTGGAGAAAAAGGGCATTATACAAATCAGTGCCGAAAGACCAACATCAATGCCCAGGGAAGAGCCTACATGCTAAGGGATAGGAAAGCTCATCAAGAACCGAACGTAGTTACAGGTATGTTTCTCCTAAACCAGCATTTAGCTAGAGTATTATTTGATTCCGGAGCCGATAAAAGCTTCATATCCACATCTCTTGCCTCTATGCTAAATATCCCGCCTATTACAATAGATACCTTTTACGATATCGAAATGGCTGACGGAAACCTAGTAAGCACAAACACCGTTATCCAGGGTTGCACCCTAACTTTGTTAAATCAACCTTTCGAAATTGATCTCATGCCAATTAAACTTGGTAGTTTCGACGTTGTCATTGGTATGGATTGGTTATCCAAGTATCATGCCAGAATTATCTATGACAAGAAAGTCGTCCACATCCCAATCGACGGTAAAACTTTGATCATTCGATGTGACCGAAGTAAGACCCGACTAAATCTCATATCCTGTATAAAAACTAAAAGGTATATATCCAGGGGATGTCAAGTTTTTGTTGCCCAGGTAATGAAAAAGAAGCCAGACGAGAAACGACTGGAAGATATCCCAGTAATCAAAGAATTCCTAAAAGTTTTTCCTGAAGATCTACTTGGCCTCCCTCCCGCTCGCCAAGTAGAATTCCAAATTGATTTAATTCTTGGAGCAACGCCTGTTGCCCGCGCACCCTATAGATTAGCTCCTTCGAAAATGCAGGAATTATCTAATCACGTCAGAGAATTGTCAGCCGATGTTTTATCCAACCAAGTAAATTCAACCCAAGGAGCTCCTGTCCTTATCTGTAAAAAGATAGACGATCCTTCAGAAGTGTAATCGAATTATTCGGGAGTTGAATAAACTTACTGTAAAGAATCGTTACCCATTACCCAGAATCGATGACTTATTCGACCAACTTTAAGGTTCGAGTGTCTACTCAAAAATCGACCTAAGATCAGGTTATCATCAATTAAGAGTAAGGAATGAAGATATTCCTAAGACTGCTTTCAGAATAAGATACGGACACTATAAATTTCAAGTGATGCCATTTGGTTTAACTAACGCACCTGCTGTATTCATGGATCTCATGAATCGTGTGTGTAAACCATACTTGGATAAATTTGTGATATGTTCATCGATGATATTCTCATCTAACTCTCGTAATGAAGAAGAAACACGTAACATCTGAAGAATAATCCCATAATACTCAAGAAAGAGAATTTTAGGCCAAGGTTCTCCAAATGTGATTCTGGATTCGTAGCGTAAAATTTCTTGTACTTTGATTGGTAGTGCAAAAGGACTTCATTGATCCCACCAAGATCGAAGCATTAAGGATTGGACATCACATACTACAGCCCTACAATACAAAGTTTGTTTCAATTCTTAGGACTTTGCCGGCTATATATCGAAAGATTTTTAAAGATTTTTCGAAGATTGCAAAATCTTAACTAAATTAACCCGAAAAACAAGAATTTATTCTGGGCGAAGACCAAGAATGGCTTTCTTTTCAACTGCTAAACAAGAGCTATGTAAGCTCCAATCTTAAGCATTACCTAAATGAACTTGACAATTTTGTTATCTAAACTGGTATGCACATCCCATCAAGTCTGGAGCAGGTGTTAATAGCAAAAGAGAAGGTTTATTGCATATCATCCCGAACAACTTAAGCCTAATGAAGAAACCTATGCCACTCATGATCTCAAATTAGTAGCAGTAGTGTTCGCCTCTTAAATCTGGGAGACGACTATATATAAACGGTACAAAGTGAACAATTTTCGACTGATCAAAAAACTTTAACATATTCTTCATCAGAAAGAATTAAACATGAGGCAACGCCGTTGGTTAGAATTGCTTGTAGATTACGATTGTGAGATCCGCTATCATCCTGGAAAGGCAAATGTCGTAGCAGATTCCTTAAGCAGAAAGGAATGAATCAAACCACTCCGAATCAGATCATTAATCATGACCGTTCATCCAAAACTACCATCATAAATTCTCGAAGCTCAAACTGAAGCACTCAAGGAAGAAAACATCAAGCGAGATTTTACGAGGAATGGACAAAGCTTTTGAAGTACGTCCTGATGGAACTCATTGGTATCAAGAGATCGAAGCTGGTTACCAACTCTTTGGTAATCATGAGGGACTTGATCAGCTGCAATCTCATACTTCACAAAATTCCATTCACCCAGGTTCTGACAAAATGTACCAGGATCTAAAGTACTCTATTGGTAGCCAACATGAAGGCAATCATCATGGAATATGTTTGGCAATTTGACATGTTTTCTAAAGAGTTAAGGCAGAATGTCCAGAAGCCACCGCTTACTGGAACCTACCAGAGATTCCTATGTGGAAATGGGAACGAATAACAATGGACTTCGTTACAAAACTTCCCAAAACATCAAACGAATATGACACAATTTGGGTCATTGTCGATCGCCTTACAAAATTCGCACATTAAAGAAATAGTCTCCCAGCATGGTGTGCCAATATCCATTCATCATCGGATCGTGACAGTCATTTCACAATCAGATTCTGGCAATCACTACTAAGTGCCATTGGGTACTCAAATTAGGACATAATATGCATATCATCCTGAACCATGGATAAAGTGAAAGAACCATTCAAACACTCACACTCGAAGACATCTTCCAAGCCTGTGTCATAGTGCTTCGGAAATGAATGGAAATACACTTACCATTGGTTAATTCACTTCGAATAACATTATCATGCCATTATTAAGGCACACTCGTTTGAAGCACTCTATAGTCCAACCACAGACCCAGAAATATATTCATGCCACCACTTGAAAAGATAGTGCAAATTCCACAAAAACGCCTTGCATGCCTGCAAGAATCGGCAGAAGTAGTTACCCAATGTCAGGCGAATGCCTTTAGAATTTCAAGTGGAATCGTGTTATGTTGAAATGTATCGACCTCATATAAGTGGTCATCTCCGATTTGGAAAACAGGAAAAGCTTTAATCCCCGGTACATTGGACCATTCCAAAGACCTGAACGGATTGTCCAGAAGCAATGAGTAAACTTTAGCTTTCCTGAAGAGCTCATATTACCACAAATACCTTCCACATTTATAATCTAAATAAATGCTTATCTGACGAATCCCTTGTCATTCCAATGAAAGAGCTTTGGCTCGATAACAAACTCAACTTTGTGGAAGAACCAGTGGAGATTATGGATCAAGAAGTCAAGCAACTAAAACAAAGTCATATTCCTATAGTCAAAGTATGATGGAACTATAAAAGAGGACCAAAATTTACATGGGAACGAGAAGATCAAATTCATGCCAAGTATCCACATCTGTTTTCAAACATCACTCCGGCATCCAACTAAATCTCGGGACGAGATTTCTTTTAAGGGAGGGAGACTATAACAACCCGTAATTTTCATCACTGTAATTATCCATCTATTAAATTAAGATCACTATAATATCCATCATATTAAATAGATCAATGTACAAATCCAACTATATAAATATATCACCTTCTTACAGGAATTTTTTTTTTGCTTTATCTCATATGCAACTTAACTTGCATCTCTTAAGTAAACAGCGCACGAAACCTCTATCAATGCATATATATCTATGTTATATCATATAAAACATCCTAATATACAAGTCTATATCTTAAATCATTTTTTACTAAGTAACATTACCCATTTAACGTACTTTTCAAAACGTTATTTCAAAACAAGCATTAAACGTTAACGTTTACATGAAAACCCTAATTATATGTAATGTATACATATAAAATGAATGTGTAAGCCTTCAAACATATGTACAAGTATACAATGCACCATATTTGAATCATAGTTTCCCTCCAAGTCAATGTACAACTCATTTAAGCTCAATGTACAAGTCAATAATGCCTAAAAACCTAATTAGGGTCATAAACCTTAAACCATATTAAACTTACACCACTTTAACATAAGGTACAAGTACTTAATTCATGACTCCTAAACCCTAATCTATCCATAATCTTAACCCTAATCAATGTTTTAAAACTCTAAATCATAAAAATAAAACCCTAAACCCTAATTTCACTTTCAACTAAAAACTAAACCCTAAACCTAAAACTAATCTCTAAACCTTAATCCTAAGCCCTAATATCAGTCCTAACACTAATCCTAAACTTTAATCTACCCATAATCCTAACCTTAATCCACATTTTAAAACCATAAACCCTAACCCGAAAGAAAAACCAACCCGACACCATTTTCTTTCCATTTTGACCCATTTTACACCCAAGCTAGCAACCAAGCACCTCAAGCAAGCACCCACACCTCTATACATAACAAGCAAGCAACCACGTACTTCAAGCACTCCCTATCACCTCATTGTCTTCCTTTTTCTAACCATGGCCACAAACAATAGACCCCTCCAACCTTCCTATCGTAGTTTCTAGCTTATAAACTCATCCAACTAGCCTCAATACGCACCTTAACACTTAGACACTTATCAAGCCTTAGATGCCCTAGAAATTTGGCCACCAAGTGTTTTTTGAAAACCCCTATTATAAAAAATGAAACATATACCATATTTCATTTCATTCGACACATCTCATCTCATACCCTCAAATAGAATTCTAGCCTTCCATAGCAGCAATAGAAGATCAAGAGAAGTCCCTAAGCTTAGAATAGAAGCCAAGAATCAAGAAAAACAAAGCCTTGAAGTCGTTACTAGGCGTACAAACCCGAAAACCCCATTTTGACCCATTTTAGCTCAAGTAAGCCTAAGATCTTGATCCTTAAGCTTATATTCTGTACAATAATGTTTATAATATTCTTAAGATCATATATGAACTCTTGTTTGTAGCTTTGAATCCTTAAACCCATGTGTTTTTGATAAAAACCCTAAAAATAACTCGTTTTATTTTCTAGCTAACGGATCCTTTTTCTAAACTTTTGTTACGTTAAAACTTCTTATTTTAGCTTATACTAATAATCTATAACCTAAAAATATCATTTGGAATCTTAAAATAACCTTGCATGGCTTTTTGGACTTGTTTTGCAAAAGTTTCCATGCATAGGGGTATATATCGTAACTTTCTGAAATTTATAACTAAAGGGGCTGAAAATGTCATTTTCTTAAAGTTATAACTATAAGGACCTATTTTTCCAAGTTTCAAAGTTAAAGGTTTAAATTATATATACTTTTATATAAAGGACTAAACTTGTAAAAGTTTATAAACCAGGGGTATATATTGCCAATTTTGAAAACTTATAAAATATTATATTTTTATATTATTTATAAAAATATATATAACTTATTCTAGCTTTTAAAGAAACTTAAAACTATAATGTATCACATTACTAGGGAGCTTCATATAAGGGATTTCATTTGGGTATACGTTTTGACGAGTTTGCTGGATTTACAATTTAAAGTGTCCTGGCTCCTCAAACGTTTACTACATGACCTCTGAATTATGATGGCCCAAACAGTGATACAATATTTCCATAATAAATCCAATCAAAGTGATATTTCATTATGACATAAAACATATCCAATCAAACTAAGACTTGACATATTACCCAGGTTGTGTGACGAAGCCGTTACTTTCATTTCATATAATTTTGCCATCAATCAAATTTCCATGTACTATTAAGGTGAGTTCGTAGCCTCGCATTCAATCATTTAAATGTTTTCATAAACTTGCGAGGGGGATACATGCTATAAACCATGAATGCAAGTATTTTTCTGTATGATATATCCTGATACATTATTGCATAAGTCCCTACTTTTGCCATTAAGTCCCCACTATCATGAACTGTTAATTACTCGTTGGGGTAAGCGCGAATTCTGTGAATAGATCTATTTGGGACTAGACTCCCCGTTGGTGTACCTATACTGTCGGTAACCAATAGCACACATTTGAATAACTTTGCGGGTGTTTTGGCAAAGATACCCATTGGGGCAATTATTTGTGGTTATTGATTAACCTAAGGCTTCGGTGTCATGATCTTAGGGCAATAATATTGTTTTCCATAATAATTGTACATGCATGAAATTATTACTAACTATGGGTGTATAACAACGGTAAACCCACTATTAGAAACTTGGTATTTCAAACTACTTACTTTAATCCTATGAAATTTCACTCAGAACCTTTGTGTTTTGTCTTTTTAGCCAGTTTATCTAATAATTGAGCCAACTTAAAGGCACGGAGTGATACGGACCTGAAGATGCTAACTGTATCATCCAACTTTATGTTTTTAGATGTTGGGACCTCACTTTTTGTAAAAACTCTGATGAATAAATGAATGATAACTAAATTTTCCAAAAAACGTCTCTTTACGATTCGTTTTCTATGATTATGACTATTGTACTAACAAAGAATACCCCAGATTAGCTTTCGCTGCTATATGTGTAAAAATGGGGGTGTTATATGTTACCACTGTCCTGCTCTGCATCTACGCTAGAAGCAGTTGTGGAAGCCCTTTCCATTATGTCTTCCCACTCTTTATAGACAGTCTCATCTGCAACAAGATTTAATAGGTCCACTAGACTAAGATATCTCAGTGGTCCTTATAGCTTTCCTAGGTTTGTGGGTCTTTTTGGGTTGATATAATGATGAAACAATGATTGGTTTCTTTATTGTAGAGTTGAGTAAATGTAGATGTGGGTTGGGGATCAGTGGGTTGTCCTGACCCTTCATCCATATCTACTTGATGTTTCAATCACTTTCATTCAATCTCAATTGACCTCCCCTCAAGTAATGCTTCAGAGGTTAAGAATTTTCTCAGCAGTTGTAACTTTAATGATATCCCAGCAGTACTAACTTTGGCTCAGTAGTACTAACTTTTGCCTGGCAGTACTAATTTTCTGCCTAGCAGTATTAACTTTACAACTATCAGTTTTAACTTCAAACCTCATTAGTCATGACTCCAACAAATTTTAGCTTCAAAGATTGAGTAATCCAATGTTAGCAATCAAAAAGTTAAACCTGCTAACATCAAATGCCTTTGTTAGAAAGTCTGCAACATTGGTGGTCTATGTGAATCCTTGATCACGTGAATCCAACTTCTCTCATAAAAACTCTGATGAAATGATGCCTAATCTCTATGTGTTTCGTTTTAGAGTGAAACACTAGATTCTTCACAATACAAATGGTGCTTTCATTGTCAATGTAAATCTTGGTGTTCATGAAGTTGAACCCATAATCAAGCATTTGATTTTGAATCTATAACACATGTCCACAGCAATTAGCAGCAGCAACATACTCTGCCTCAGTAGTAGAGTTGACAACTATAGTCTGCTTCTTGCATTGCCATGAAATCAATCTCTTGCCAAGAAATTGACAACATCATGTTGTGGATTTCTTGTCAAGACTTGCACCAGCATAGTCACTATCTAAAAAAGCCTCCAAGTCAAATGGTTAATCTCTAGGATACCAAAGGCCCAATTTAGGTTGAACTTTCAAGTATCTAAAGATCCTCTTCACAGCTTGAAGATGTGACATTTTAGGAGTAACTTGGAACCTTGCACAAGCACAAACAACAAACATTATGTCAAGCCTAGAAGCTGTTAAGTACATAAATGATCTAATCATTGATCTGTATAAATGAACATCTACAACTTCAGCTTCTTCATCCTTAACCAATGCCTTATTAGTCTCTATTAGAGTGCTTGCTGTCTTCACAGTGGCAAAATCAAACTTCTTCAATATTTCAGCCACATATTTGTCTTGGCTAATGAAGATTCCATCCTCCTTCTGTTGTACTTGCAATCCTAAGAAGAAAGTGAGTTCCCCCATAGAACTCATCTGGAATCTCTTGTGCATCAAACCTCCAAACTCATCACATAAAGACTTCTTTGTGGACCCAAAGATGATATCATCAACATATACTTATACTAACAAGATATCACCTTTGTCCTTCTTGATGAACAACAGTCTGAAATCAATATTACCATCCTTCAAATCCATTTTCAATTAAGTAGGTAGACAAGGTCTCATACAAGGCTCTAGGAGCTTGATGTAGACCATATAAAGCTTTTTCTACCTTATACACATTGTCAGGAAAATGTAGATTTTCAAAACCAGGAGGTTGGCAAACATATACCTCCTTTTCAATAGTACCATATAAGAAGGTACTCTTCACATCCATCTGGTACACAATAAACCCCATAAATGATGCATAGGTCAAAAAAACTTGATTGCTTCTATCCTAGCAACAGGAGCAAAAACCTCATCATAATCAATTCATTCTTCTTGGGTATAACCTTGTGCAACTAGTCTTACTTTATTTATGACAACAATTCCTCTCTTATCTTTCTTATTTCTAAAGACCCTTTTGGTTCCAATTGGCCTCTTGCCATTAGGTAAATCCACCAGAGTCCAAACCTTTTGAAGTTTAAATTGTAGAAGCTCCTCTTGCATTGCCTCTACCCAGCTTGGATGTTCCAAAGCTTGAATCACCTTCTTAGGTTCTTTTTGAGAGAGAAAACAGGCAAGTAAGCAGTTTTGATAATCTTTGTGATTTGTTCTCCTTTGCATATTAATGTAACTAACCATAGCATATTCATCAGTAATCTTGGTCATTCTGCTTGTTTGAATAGCTGAATTAAAGTCTCTAATGATCTGGTCTTTTGGATGATCCTTGTCAATTCTGGTTGTGGGAATAGGACTGACATTCATGGTTGTTTCCAAGTTGTTGAGGTTAACCTCTGCACCTACATTTTCATCATCATAAGTATTACCAAAAATTATAGTATCATCCATTGGAGTCACATTTGAAATAGGTGGAAGTGTAAATGCATTTTTGAAAGGAGAAAATTGTTCAAATAGATGTTCCTCAAATGCATTAGAAGCTTCAGCAGCACTAATTGAAGATGATGGATCATCATCAGTACAAGATGGTCCAACAGTACTAACAGGTGTACTAACAATATTAATACTATTAGTGCTGTTAGGATGTACAGTCTGCTTTTCTTGTTGAAGTAGCCTTTCAAACTCACTTCTTGTGGCTTGATCATCCTTCCCATCTTTATCTGAAGCTCCATTTTCATCCATTTCAGTAGGCTTCTCTTCAGCATCTTCTTCACTGACCTTAGGATCTTGAGAGATTAATGGATCAGTTGTGCAGATAGGTATTAGGATGTATTCTTGTTCAGGTTCTGTCTTCTTCTCAGCTTGACCTGTAACAATGTTATCTCTAGTTCCTGCAATACCATTAGTTTGATTTCCTGCAACAACTGGCACATAGTTCATAGATATTGTCAAAGAATCAACATCAAAAAGCCAGTCTGGTCCATTTCCTGTCACATTAGGTGTATTTTCAAGAAATCTAATGTTTAAGGTCTCTTCAACTATCCTGTTCCTCTTGTTAAATACTCTCATGGCCTTGCTAACTACAGAGTACCCAACAAAAAATCCCTCATCAGCTTTTCCATCAAACTTGCCTAGATGATCCCTGGTATTTAAGATGGTAACAGGACACCCAAAAGGTTTCATGAAGTCTATCAATGGGGTTCTTCCACGAATAAGTTCATAAGGTGTCTTGTTATGAGGCTTAATGACTAAGACCCTATTTAGCACATAACAAGCAGTATTAACTGCTTTAGCCTAAAAGGTGGTTGGTAACTTAGAGTCAACTGTTCTTGCAGCCTCTATCAGTGTTCTATTCCTCCTCTCAGCAACACTATTTTACTGAGGAGTCCTAGCAACACTGAATTCCCTCTTAATCCCCTTTATTTCACAAAACTGATTCATTACACTATTTTTGAACTCAGTTCTATTGTCACATCTGATAACTTTTACTTTATGGTCTAGTTGATTTTCTATTTCTGTTATGAAGGTCTTTAATACCCCACTAGTCTCATCCTTAGTGGCCAAAAAGAATACACAAGAAAATCTACTAAAGTCATCTGTGACAACTAGGCAATAAGATTTTTTCATTAAATTCTTAACAGTTTTAGGACCAAATAGATCCATATGAAGCATATGTAAGGGTTTGCAAATTGATTTCACAAGTTTGGTCTTACAGGAGGCTTTGTGTTTCTTTCTTTTCTGACAAGCAACATAAGAATGGTCATTTTCAAAGATCTTTGAAGGCAAACCTCTAACAAGGTTTCCTCTCACATGTTTGTTCCTGTTTTGATTTTACCTTTTCCAGAAATTCTACCTTTACCATCTCCAAAGGAAACAAAACCACCATCATAATCTTCATATTCAGTAAGATAACATTTGTTTCCAGTCATGTGCCTTGAGCAACCACTTTCAAAAACTCCTTTTTCCTTGTACTCTTTCTGATGTGGGTTGCCCTGCACATAAAATAAGAGAATTAGACTCTTTTGGGGATCCAAGCCATTATAGACTTGGATCTGCCTCGTGCATTAATGTAAGAATATTTCTTGAAAGTATTTGATGCACTACTGTTTTTGGCTTTCCAAACCCAACATGCTAAGGCCTTAACAACATTAACCCATTTTCCCTTATTTTCACTTACTACTGCTCTATCCCTAGCAGTAGTATCTTTTACCCTGACAGTATTAACCTTTTTATTGAAAATACTGTTTTTGTATTCAGAATACTTGTTAAATGGCCTTGTGACTTGTAAATATCCCTTTTTATAAGCATTTGATATTGGTCTAGGATGATTCACAGTTGGTTTTGAGCCAGCAGTATTAACTGGTCTGACAGCAGTATTAACATTTGCACTAGCAGTATCAATTTTGCCAGACCTGGTTAGTACTGCTTGTGGAACAAATCTTCTATTAGGGTGAGGGTGAGTTATTTTATTAGCAAAGTTCTTGTGATTCACCCTACTTGAGTTGTTCCACACTGGTCTTATAACCTTTTTATCACACACATAATGGAGATGCTCAAAACTACCACAAACAAAACAAGCTTTATTAATCATTTTAAAGTCACTACCTAGTTTTTGGGACATAAGATTGTTCCAGTTTCTTTGGTTCCCTCTAGGATAGTGTTTGTTTTGTTTAGATGTTTCTACCTTCTCTACTATTTCCCTAGCAGACTTAACAAGTTTTATCTTTTCAGTGCTAGAAATAACAGTTTTATCCTTAGGTATAATTTCTACCTCACTTTCATCATTAGAATTCCAATCCTCAATGACTGGAGGTCTAAAGCTGTTCTTCCTAACAGTTTTAGGTTCTACTGCATCACCATTACTTTTTACATCAGCAGACTCATGATTTGACTCAACTGTCTTAACATTACTAGGTGTAACAATAGTAGTAACATCCATATTCTCACTTTCAACTATTTCATCCATAAACGTTAGATCAGGTTTGAAGGGAATGAAGTTCCCTGTAAAAGGTGGGGGAACTGCATGATATCCCTTATCAGATTTGGACTTATTATTCTCCTGATTTTCTAACATCTCAGATGAATTCACAAAGCTTTCTACTGCAGGAGAAGCTGCAGTAGAAGAAGCTGCATTATATCCTAGTCCAGTTTTAAACTTGTCAATAACTTGACTTTCCAGCAAATTATTCAAAGATTTAGATGAATTTTGAAACTTCTCTAATGTTAGTTTTAACTCATCTCTCTCTTTTTCTGCTTTTTCCAATTTCTTTTTGTTTTCAACTAAAGCAGTGTCTCTTAGTTTGACTTCAAGTTTTAAAACATTAATGCTTTCTTCAAACACAGCCTCATTTTTCTTATAGTGAGCTAGTCTAGCTTCTACTGATTCTAAACCTGCTTTATAAGATACTAAATTAAATTGAGACCTTTTGTAATCTGAAGACAAACTATCATATTGTTCTTTGAGAGTAGCATAAGCTTTTACACATGATTTAGAACAAGAATCTACCTCAGAATCTGAACTGGAAGAACTTCCTAAAGATGTATGTGCCATCAATGCAAAGTTTGTAGGATGCTCTTCCTCAGCTTGGTAGCTCCAGTCGTACCCTCCAAGTCCATCTTGAGCAACCAAGGCATTTTCAGTGGGAGTTTCCACTGTCACAGTTCTTCTATTATTCTCTCTTCCTCTGTTTTCCTGATTTCTAGGAACTCTACATTCTCTTGCAAAGTGACCATATTTATGACAATTGTAGCACTCCACTTTAGTCCTGTCAAATCCAACTCTTTGACCATTTACATCCAACTTCCTGCCTGTCCTCTGGATGAATCTCCTAGCTCTAATTGTCAGCATGGCCATTTCCCATTGTAAATCCATTTCTTCTAAGTCATCAGGATCAATTTGTTCTAGATCCTCTCTTACAAGTTGAAGAGAGTTGGACTAAATAGCTAAAAAAGCACATATTATAACATCACCAAGGTTATCTCTAAATGTAGAATTACATTGAGTATGGGTAGCACTAACTCCATGAGCAGTGTTATTTGCTTCATTTATAATGTTGTTGCAGTTGCTATTAGTGCTGCTAGAGGACACAAAAGCCACATTTTGTGGATTTTGGCTTGTACTTGATGATCCTGCAAGTTCAGGTTCATATATCTTTAAGTTGTTATACAAGTCATCCAAACTGATGGTCTCTATCTCCTCTTTGTTCCTCCAGATCAAAGCATGAGTCTTCCATTCAGATGGAAGACTTCTCAACAGTCTTAAGTTCATGTCTTCTTGTGTAATAACTTCACATTGGATCTCCAACTAACTAATAAGTTTTTGCAACTTATCAAAAGTTTGATCTATTGTCTCTGAACTTAATCCTGCAAAGTTCTCATATTGTTTCTTGAGTAGAGTTCTTTGAACTTTCTTGGATTCCTTGTTTCCTCCATACCTCTTCTCAATGGCTTCCATTAGCAATTTTGCATCTTTATATGAATGGAACTTTAGTTGATCCTTATTTGGGAGTGCCATCAATAGAGTTCCTTTAGTTTTCATCTCATTTCTCTTGTCTTGCTTTTCTTCTGTAGTAGTAGGTTAATATTCCCGCTCAGTTTCTCCAACAGTTCTCTTCAGCACTTTGTTACCATCTCTAATTACTTCCCAGAGGGAGTAATCAGTCATGAGAAAGTATTGTTCTATCCTTATTAACCAGAGATCATAATCCCCTGGGTTGAGGATAGGGAGTTTTGTAGTCAGAGTTGTAGAATTAGTTCCTACACTGAGAATTAGATCTTGTATGTGTTGTTGGTTTCTTCTTATTCAAAGCTTCACAACAAGCTCTGATACCACTTGTTGATCCCAATGAATAGATCTTTAACTCCTTAGCTTGATGTAAGGTTTAGTATCCTTGGATAAATCCAAAGGTACTAAGAATGAAACTTTGAGTGTATGATATAAACTATGCGGAATCTAGTTTATACCACTAAGAAGAATAATAGTAATGAATGTTTAAACACGCAGATATATAACCAAAAACAAAAAAAGCTTAATATATTAATACGAACACTCTTTGATAGTGTTAGGATTTACAACCTTGAAGCTATGACAATGACTCATTTTTAGTACATTGAATATTATACCCTAGGACCTCCTTTTATATACCAAGGAGTCCTACAAGGCTTACAATACTTTCATAAGATTTTATGATCTTTTCTAAAATCAAACATAATCTCTTAAAAATTTATACTTTATAAATATCTTTTACAAAAAAATTAAACCTCAATACTTATCTTTGTAAGTATTCTTGTTCTCCAAACAATCCTTATCTCTTTACTCGTGTTTATCCTTTTGACAGTAGTAATTCTTCTAGCAGTTTTAATCTAGTAGCATTAACTTTTGTACCAGCAGTACTGAGTAGTAGTAACTCTAATAATCATCTTGAAGTCTTTAAGTCCCAACATGGAGAGCTATCCCAGACTCTAGATCCGCTTGGTCCGCTTTACTAGATCCAGTTGAATGATGGTGCATACAAAAAGCGCTTGCTTAAAAAGTTAAATGATTAAACATAAACAAGGCACTCAACGATAAAATCAAGAATCGATATAAACAATACCAAGCATTCAGATCTTCATAATAATGGCGAATACCGGGAAGGTTATTAGCTTCAGAACATCATAATACTTTGCACAAGAGTAATTTTTTAGCCAAGGTAACATAACAAGTGTTAACGAATGATACCAAAAACTAAACGATTACTAAAGTATATGGAATTACACGTTGTCTTCTATGGAATTGAATACGTTGCTCGACCTCTTCTGCTCTTTTTCTCCTCTGAAAATCAACTTTTGTGGTTTAGGTATCGAGAATATGATTTAGCACACTTAAAACTCGTTTTTGAGTTTTGTATTTATAGGGTATGGAAGTCGGTTGGATACGGCGTATCCAAGAGTTAGATACGACGTATCCAAGAGTTGGATACGGCATATTAGGGATTTCTTGGAGTAGGGACCATGCTTGATATCTTCCAAAATATTATATTGATTCCATGTCTTGAATACGGCGTATTGAGTCCTCTGGATATGGCATACTGATATTTATTCCTAAGTGGTCTTTGGTGATACAAGCATGGATACGTCGTATCTTCGTTGATGGATATGGCGTATTGGTATTCAGAATAGTAATCTTCAAAATATCTTCATTTAAGCTCCAGAATGCGCGCCTTTTGCTAACTTTCACCAATTACTCCAAAAATACTGCAATTCTCAAATATATACGATTAAGTAACAATTCTTTGCAATAACTATACAAAATGGGTTAATAACATGGGATAAATGTTGCTATAAAATAGACATTATTTGATGTCATCACGAGCACACATACACATAATGAATACAAGGTCTGGTCTACTGGATGTGAGATACATAGGGGTGCCAATCATTTAATGATAGCGTGTGGGATCAAGGGCTTTCCCTTGCAGATCTTCATCTAGTTTGGATTTCTCCACCATTGGAGTATCCACTGGGTCGTAGGTTTCCATACCATATTTTTTAAGTGATTCAAGAGCATATTTGTATTGGTTTAAAAAGATGCCTCTAGGAATTTGAGAAATTTGTAGTCCAAGAAAGAATGATAGTTTGCCCATCATCGACATCTTGAATTTTGAACACATGACTTCAGAAAAGGTTTCACAAAGATCAGGTTTAGTGGAGGCAAATATAATATCAATTACATAGATCTGTACCAATAAGATGTCTTTACCTTCTCTCCTGGTAAACAATGTTGGATCACCGGTTCCTTTGGAGAACTTCTAGGAGAGTAAAAACGATAAGAGCAAATCAAACCAAGCACATGGAGCTTGCTTCAACCCATAAAGAGCTTTCTTCAGCTTATACACATGGTTGAGATTCTCTGGATCTACAAACCCGTCTAGTTGACTGACGTATACCTCCTTACGTAGTATGTCATTCAAGAACGCAGTCTTCACATCTATTTGATAGACGATCATGTTCATGTGAGTGACAAATGCAATAAAGAGACGGATGGCCTCAAGTCGTGCAACTAGAGCGAAAGATTCTTTAAATTCTATGCCTTCTTCCTGACGATATCCCCTCGCTACCAACCGAGCCTTGTTTTTTAATACACCTCCCAGCTCAACTAATTTAACCTTGTATATCCACTTCAAGGTGATAATCATAACATGATTTGGACGAGGTATCAGCTTTAAAACTTCAAGATGTTCAAACTCATTGAGTTCTTCTTGCATGGCTTCAATCTAGCAGGATTCCGTCAATGCTTCTTTATAACTCTTTGGTTCAACAGAAGAAAGAAAAGCATCAAAATAACATAACAGGGCTTCAGTTTAAAGTTTATGTCGAGTGAAGACTAGTTTAGAAGGATCACCAATTACATTATCAATCCGGTGATCTTGGTCCATTTACTGATGTGTTCAGGTGGTTGATTTAGTGAGTGCACATTATTTGGAATAACAACCTGAGAAGAGGATTCTTCAAAACTTGGTTCTGGAATTGGAATACCAACATAGGGATCATTATCTATGTGCGCAACTTCAATATCATGATCTGCTTCTTCAGCACTGGGAGGAATAACATGGGATCGTGATTCTTGAGGAGTTTGTGAAGTACTTGTTGATGGTGCATCTTGATCAACAGTAGTTAAGGAAGGTGAACCGATTGAAATAGTAGTTCAAGAACAGCTACGTCAAGAACAGGATGAACAACACGTGGTGGAGGACTGAAGTATTCATCAAACAACGGTTGAAATAGTATATCCTATTCATTCCTTGTTGGTGGGACAAAAGGTGTTAAAGAAGGAGGTTGTGTCACGAGTCCTAAATTGCTTTGTTTAGAAGCCATCGCTGTCAGCTCATCAAAGTCTACATGTATTGTTTCCATAATTCATCTGGTACGTCTGTTGTAAATCTGATAAGCTTTCTTAACAGGAGCGTATCCAATGAAAATACCAACATCAACTTTAGCTTTTAGTTTTCCTAAATCTTCACTCTCATTAGTTGGATAACAAAGTGCACCAAATATATGAAGATAGGAAAGATCTTGTTTTCTGTCATGCAGGAGCTCATATGGTGTTTTTCTGTGACGAAGACATATAAGGGAACGGTTCTGGGTGTAACAAGTTGTAGCAACTGCTTATGGTGCTTTAGCATAAATCAACATGGTGCGAGCAGCCTCTACAAAAGTACGGTTTTGTCTTTGGACAACGCCGTTCTGTTGTGGAGTATACGCCACTGATGTTTCATGAGAGATACTGACATCTTCATAATAGCTACATAGAGTTTGATTGAAAAATTATGTTCCATTATCTATGCGAATATTCTTGACAGTTGCATTAAGGCAAACTTGTATCATCTTTAGAAATTTAATGATGAACTCAGGAGCTTCATCTTTCGATCTTAAGAACTTCACCTATGTAAACCGAGATTAATCATCAACAATTACTAAAATATACTTCTTCCTATTAATACTTTCGACACGCATTGGCTCGCAAAGATCCATATGCAACAGATAAAGTTTTTCTTGGTTGGTGTCTTCAGATTTTGGTTTGTAAGAGTCTTTCTTGCTTTTTCCCAACGAACATGCAAAACATAAGTAATCTTTTTCAAATTTCAGTTTAGGGAGACCTCTAACAAGACCTTATTTAGCCAGTTGATTAATGGTACAAAGTTCAAGTGAGACAAACGTTGATGACATAACCAAGACTTAGTCTTAGAAGCCTTTGACAAGAGACAAATATAAGGATACTTCATCATATCGCCAATTGATAATGTATACAAATTAGTTCCCTAATATCCTAAGAGTAGGTCAAAACCTTCAATATTGAAAACAAAACATGTGTGTTTACGAAAAGCTACTTCTAGATCCAAGTCATAGAATTAACCAACAGAGAATAGATTGTGTCCAAGTCCTTCAACATAGTAAACCCTGGAAATGGTAACATTCCCAATCTGATAATCACTGTAACCCATTATCTAAGCAATCTGATCATTACCACACTTGACGGTACCAAGAAATTTGTTGATGAAATTGGTGAGCGAGGAGCGGTTTCTGGTCATATGCTTAGAGCATCCCGAGTCCAAATACCAGAGAACAATTTGGACAACCTGTAATCGGTAAATGAAGAATATAGAACATTAGAAATATTGGATCCCCCTGATTGAGTAGGTTTTGAGGTGTTAGAGATTCTAGATTATATGATCTTAGATTTGCTACTCGAACCTACATATTTTGTTGCTTTGGGTCTCCTTCTGTAAACCTTAATTCCTTGAGTTGGTGTAGGAACTGATTTTATAGTGGTTTCCTTAAGAGGCACTACTTTAGTGGAGGTGAACATAGTTAAAAGGCACTTATTTCTGACTATAGTGGAAGTCTGTCTTGTAGGTTTCTAGTTATAACTAATTTTAGTATACACTTTACTCGTAGGTTTCCATATTTGCTTCTTATTTTTACACTTAGCATGTTTAGATTTAGACTACACATTCACATCATTAACATAATCAAGAATACATTTATCATGATTTGCATCAAACAAACATTCATTACAGATAGCACAAACTGATTTAAAATTCACATTTAACATAGAGTGCATGACATCAGTATTACATTCAGTTTTATTGTCTTGTTGCTACTTGATGATTGCAAGATCCTATTTTTCTTTGTATTGCCTGTAGGCTTTGATCTGCTAGCACCAGTAGAACATATTACTCCTGTAGAAATCAACAAAGGTTTGTTATAGTCTTGTGTTTTATGGGAATCAACCTATTTCTGAGTGTTGCTTGAAGATGTGACAGGGTTAGCAAATCTAACTTTCTTGTCGTTGTTCTTTGATGTGACAGTAACTAATTTCTCACTAGGTTTTGCTAAACAAGGGCATGTATCTTTAACATAGACTAACACTTCCTGAATTCTTTGAACATACTTACATGCTGAGTCTAAATTAATGTCTAGAGAACTTAATGCTCTAGCATTTTTGACTATTTCTTGAAAAATGTCTGCATGTTCCCTAGAGTGCTTAATATAGTCTATGTGTGCATCCTTGTTTTTCAAGACTTTAGGAGTTAAAGGTTCTAAATTAAGTTTGAACATTCCTGGAGCAATAGTGGTGCCATTAGGTTTTGAAACTGCAGTGTCAATCATATTCTTTCTTTTAAGTTTCCTTAATTCATTTTTTAATGTTGCATTAGCAAAAACCTTTTCTTGAATTTGAGCTTTCAAGTCTGCATTTTCCATACACTTAGAATTTAGATTATCAATCAAAGATTCGCACTGTTCTTTTGCACGAACACGTGTCGGTTTAATTGTATCTTAAAGTTCTTTATAAGTCTTTTTCAAATGTTCTTTTTCTTTGTGTAATTTCTCATTTTCAGACATTAATTTTGCCACAATATGCTCCAATTCAATGTTTATCGTTTCAATCTCATCAATGTCCTATTTTACTCTAGCAGGATTAACACTGTCTCTCAAAGAATGGATTGTTTCCTTTAATTTGCTTATTATAGTGTCCTTTGCGTGAAGCTGAGCTTGCAAATCAATTTATTCAAAATATTCTTGAATTTCAGGAGCATTTTGATTAGCACGTGATTTGTCTTTTTGAAAAATTTCTTGATTTAGTTGCATGGTAACTTCAAGAGAAATGCATTGTCTTTCAAGGTTTGAAAACCGTTTTGAATGTTCACTATAGACATCATTATTTTTGACAAACTTAGCTTCGAGTTTCAGACACTTATTGCATATACCAACAGAATAAACGGCCTTTTTCTCAGAATCACAAATGACAACAGAGGAATTCAACACAATATTCATAATATCTTTGAGATATGATTTTATCCAAGAGTCGATCGTTTTCAATCAATAATTGTTTTTGTTGAATTTCACAGCATTTCTTGTCTACAGAACATTGTTCTACAACTGCTTCCATTTGGTGAGAAACAGTTTGTACTTCAGTTATTTCATCATGAAGACCTTTATCCAACTTTTAAAGAAATATTTTAACAAGCCCCATGACCCCTCGTGATATCATCGGGTGTGGTTCTTACTTTTACCACTTTGTCAAAACTAGCAAGATGAAATATACGTTTTTTAAGACTTTTGTTTACCAGACTTACTTTTGGAAGTTCACTAGGAACCTCAATTTTAGCAGGTGTATTTAATGTAC